>VYZQ01062657.1:57502-80474 GCA_013400655.1 Mystacornis crossleyi
AAGATAAAAGAAAAATAAAAAAAAAAAAAAAAAAAACACCAAAAAAAAAAAAACCCCACCAAAAAAACCCCCAACACAATCTTGCCAGACAGTACATGGAGTAGCGGGTTCGTTTCCATTCACATTCCCAGGCCTGGAAGGAGGTTATCTCCTCCATCTATTGATAGTTTGCAGAGGAGAGCTAATGAGCTGGCTCATTTGCATAAACAAGTGCTAATTGTGGGATAAGTGTGCAGAGGTGTGGAGAGTGATATCCTGGGCTGTGTGTGGCCTGGTAACCAGCAGCAGGCAGGTAGTAGGGCCTGGGACTGTGGGTCCTGGCAACTGCCAAGCCCTATTCCTAGGGAAGCAGATGAAATTCTGGGGCTGGCATGTGGTCAAGCAAATCAGCTTGCAGACAAATGGGTATCAGTTAGAAACCCACAATTTCGTGATGAGACCTGTTCTGCTCTGGGGCCTCTGTGCTCTGCCAGGGAAACGCCTCTTGGCTGGGATTCTCGGCTGAGAGTGGCATGGCAGCTATTCTGCCATTACAATAGAAATGGCATCGCAGCAGTAGGTTTCAAGGTCACCTTTGGTGAATGTAACAAAAGCAGAACAGGCTGTTTTCTTGTGGAGGTGTGGAGAGAGGCTCAGGGGACCTGCTCAGACTATGGTTCTTTGCCAGTCTCCTGCACCGAGTTGTCTTTGCTGCAGCTGTCAATCGCCGCTCCACCAGTTTTCTCCTGAGTGCTCTTATTTTAAGTGTTGAAGGGATCTCTGTGAGACAACTCTGGACCCAGATCTGGTTATTTTTATCCCCAGGCTGGTGATGATCAAAGCAAGGTGATACTGAGAAATCACTAGTAGCTCTTGCTCTGTGGCTGCTGACAGCAGCTGACCTGGAGATGACACCCCAGCTGTGAGAATGACCTGCTCCAGGCTGCTGGGAGAGAGGCTGGCATTGGCCAAGGAGTATTGGTGAGATGAAGGGCAGTGATTGCTACACTAGAAGCAACATCCCCATCACTGTCAGATGGACACTTGCTGCAGAGCCATCTCGTGCTGTCTGAGGCATGCTGAGCCACAGCAGAGCAGGAGCTGTGTATTGCAGCAGGTGCCTTCTCTGCAGGAGCAAAACCTTTCCTGCTAGGCCATCCTGGATGGCAGAGAAGAGTCCTGCTGTCTCTGATACCTTGAGAATTGTTCCTTGTGTGAGAAACTTGCAGCTTTGGTGCAAAAAGAGGTGAGGTTTTGGCTACAGGCTTGTGAGCCTGCCTGTCTGTTGGACGTTGTGATACTTCCTGTGAGTACCTGGAGCAGGCACCTGTGGGAACAGCTTTTTGCCAGAATTAGAGAGAAGAAGAAGCTGAATGTCCCTGCCCAGATCAAGGCAGTGCAGCAAAAGGTCATAAAGAGGTGGCTTTGTGCTGAAACCGGCTCTGGAACTGAAATTGGTGTTTGCTGGGCGGTGTCTGTGATTCCGAGGGGCCTAATGGGATGATAGCAGCCTGCTGGAAGAGCACCTGTGGTCTCCTGCCTTGGAGGGGATGGATGGTGGTATGTGGAGGTGACAGGGCAGTGGCATGATGAGCAGCGATGGAAGAGAACTACGCATGCCTTCAGAGAAACCACAGACTTTTCTCCAAAGGCTAGGCTAGGGAGGTCAGAGGCACCATGACATGCTGGCTGCAGGGACCAAAACAGACTCGGAAGTTCCTGTCCCCATCTCCCTGTTTCTGTCCTCTCTGCTCCTTAAATCAATGGGATTTGTGTCCATGCCTTGTAAATCAAACCAATGCCATGATCCAGGGGTAGTCTCCCCAAATAAGAAAAACGGTGAGGAAACAGGGGACACGAACAAGTTCCCAGTGTAGCTTTGTCACTTCCCAGCACAGTAACATTCAGTTGTCCCTTAAGAACATCTTAATTCTTGTACAGCAAGTCCTGGTGAGTGGTGTTGCAGCAGAGTTCAGGGACAGCGATATAGCAACACACATTTAGCAGGCCAAGATGAAGGTAAAGATGGAAGGTACTTTGTTAAGAAAACCGAGACCCTTATATAGGCTATCTAACAAATTAGAGGTGTCACAGGTCCATTAGACAGACGCCTCTCATAACCATTGGTCAGTTAATTAAATGTGACAAATAACACCTGCAGAAGATAGTTTACAAAAACACACAAAATAGTTTACATACTTCTCTTGGTTCCCAGCTCCGTGCTGTGAGAAAGAAAGGCTTTCTCATGGACTTGCTGGAGTTTTCTCTCTGATTGAGCTTTTTGCATCCACAAGTGGAGCTGTACCATTGAGTTCTTCCTTTCCCCAAAGTGTAGGACTGCAGGATAAAGCTCTACCAGGTTACTCTCCAAGGAACCCCCAGAGAAAGACTTAAGGGAGTTGAGCTGGTTTTGAGTTCAGCATCCTGCCAAGGATCACTTGAGTGTCACACAAAGGAGCCCAGGTGAGCATGTACTATGTCTCTAGCTACCATTCTCACTGGGAGCAGGCAGAAGTCCCACAGATCCAAGCAGGCCTTATCTCCTATCCCTTGAAAGAGCCCCTCTTGCTGATTCCCAGCCCACTGAAGCTGTGAGGACAGCCCTGCCTAGCTCTGCCAAAACAGCCTCCACGCCGCTTGGAAAACTCAAGGCAGGGAGTCAGATGGGGTGAAACCAAATCTCCCCTCCAGAGCTGGGACACTGAGATGCAGTCCTCTCCAGAAGTCACGTCTTCTGAAGGAATAGATCCAGGAGGAGGTCTAGCTGGGTGGGATCACTCCAGTGGCCGAATCCAAACTATGCTGTTTCCACAAGCTTGTGACGTGCATCTTTTCCAGGCAACACAGACCTTAAATCTGTTTTTGATGCTCTTGCAGCATCTCTTGGTGACAGATGGGCTATCACACGGCACATATCTACCCATTCAGGAGAAAAGAAGAAGGAAAAGACACAGACGTTTCACCTTACCCACGCTTAAGGCCATTCAACCATATCTCTCTCCTCGTTCATGAGTCTCCTCTGCCTCACAGCCTGGGTGGTAGCAAGCTCCATCCCTGGCTTGCGGCTTCTCCTTTGAGCACTTGAGGGCACTGTTGGAGTTTGGAAAGAGGCAGATTCCTGGGGTGAAAGATTTGTTGCTTGTCGTACCATGCAGAGGAACATCAGTTTTGTGGCTTCTGTTCTCAGGGGTTTGTAGCTTTGGCCTGAACGCTCCGTCTTGGGCAAAACCTTTCACAGAAAATACCAAGTCATGTGGACTTCTTTTACCTTCATTTTTCTGTAAAGATTTCTCCGTTCCATCCTTTTAACCCCAAGGCTTCTCTCGTGAGGGTCAGGGGATCTCAGGGAAAAGGCTGGGCTGCACAATGAGTTATTGAGGGGAAGCAGAGAGTTTGATCACATGGAATTACACTTCACCTGCACAGATGGTTTAATTTTCCAAAGCACTGTTGATACAAGGACGCACAGCCTGTCCATGTGTGAACACAAATCTCCTCGCTCTTGGTGCTGGTCTCCAAGAAAGGCAGCAGCAACAGGCTGTGCTGGGGGTCAGCACTGCATTGGCTCCGAAGGTCTGCACAGAGCTCTCTGCTGGGAACCTGTGCCAGAATAATTATTTACATGTGCTGGCATAAAGTAATTGCTAATGGAGCGGAACACCATGCACGACCCCTCTGAGCTGTCCCAGAGGACACACTGGGAGTTACCAAGCAAAGTGCACTCTCCATGTACCAAACCAGATTTCCTCCCACCCCAGTCCTCCTCTCTCCTTCCACTGGAGCAGCTGGCAGACTCATGGCAGAGGAGTTTCTGCCCCTCTTTGCCCCATCCTCTTGCCTTTGCCAGCACATTCCAGGCTTGCACTCAGAGACTGTAAGTTGCCCTGTTATTCCATCTAAATTGCTCTTCAAAACTGGGTTGGATGGTGTCTTGGGGAAGGGAAGTCCCTGCTCCCATTAAGAAGCAGGGACTGTAAATGGGTTTGAAATATTTAACTTCTGTGTTTCTCCAGCCAAACCAAAGTTTCCCTGAAGAGATGGACTGCTGGCACCCAGACTGACTTTGTAATGCCCTCTTGTAGTTCCTGGTCCATCAGCTTCCTTGACTTTTGACTTGATTGCTTTTTATTGCAGTGATTCCCAAGAGAGACCATCTCCATGGCATTTGCCATTCCTGCTTCTTTCTGTAGGGTATGTAGGGAAAGAAGTCTTATGTCCACCTTCCCACAGGATACTGAACTGTGTTCACTCTGTTGCTGAGTGTGGTGGTCCAGTCTGAGAAGAACATGTTGAGATCCAGCTTTTCAAAGGCTATCTTCTGCTTCTCCATCAGATTCTGACTTCTGTGGCCTCTAGAAAGTCCAGTTCCCAGGCTCAGTGGTTGCTATTGCAGCTATCACATATCTGTGATCCATTACTAAATGTGATCAGGTTTCTTCCAGTCTTTCCACAGACAGGTTGGAGTTTCAGGAGGCTGCAGAGATTCCTTTCAGGATGGGGCACAGCACTTGTCTTCAGCTAAGCATCAGTATCCAGCCCTGGCACCACTCCAGGCATGCCTTCATCCTCCACTCAGCCTGCCTAGGCATCTGTCCATGATGTCAGCTCTCCAGTCCCCTGCTATTAGTGCCTGGCCTCTTTTAAGCAAAATCCCACCTTAAATGTGGCCCAGAGTTCACCTCTTATCTGCTCCTCGCAGGTAGGAGCTACTGGTACTTGTCACGTTGATTTTTTTGTGATCTTACCAACCTTGCTGTACAAATTACTGTCCTGCCTCAGTACCCATGTCTGTTGGGATCTTTGGAAGATCCCTTGGGCCTCTCCTTCCAGCCGCACCCGTACTATCACAAGCTAACAGACTGAAGATCCAGCTGTGTGTGCTGAAAGGGCTGCCCAGCTGAACTCTTTCCCTTTCCAAGGCTCCTCAGAAGGGCTTCATGGTGAGCAGGGATGGCTCAGCATCTGCACTGCAGTAAGCTGGGCAGTTCTCCCCTGCCAGAGGCTGCAGTCAACAGGTCCTGTTCTGGGTGAGCACAACCTCCCTCCTCTCCAGCACTGCTGTTAGCAGAGCAGAAAACTCCTGATTTTCAGGATCCCTGCTCCAAGATCAGCAAGCTGCAGACTGCCCTGGGCACTGAGCACATGCAGTTCTTCCACTGCTTTATTCCCTTTGCAGGCCATTACTGCTGCAGTGTTCCCTTCTCCAGAACCAAGTATCTATTTCTTCTCCCGTGCCTTGGCTTTAGGTAAAAAACGGTATCTCCATACTCTCATTTTTTCTGGTGACAGCCCCCATCAACACCTCTCTCAGCTGTTCTAGTGCTTCAAACACCATTCCTGGGCTGAAGACTCTGTTCTTCCAGAAATCGTATCCCCATTTAGATAATAAAGTGTTTTCCTTTCATTTTCCTGCCTTTGCTCTGGGTGGCCAGCTGTTCTCGCAGCCTGTGTTTCCTTCCATGCCTGTGCGTGGGTTTGTCTGTGATCCAGCATCCCCGGTGGTCTGGGTCCCTACATGTTGTCCATTTGCTCCGTTTCTAGGTGCTGATTTGTTTTCCTATTAATCTTCCTCCCTCCCTTGCTCAGCTCTCCCTAGACTGACTGCTGCCAACATGTTTCATGTATCCTGTGCTGCATAATAACCCAAGGGAAGGGGACTTCATGCCTGGACCCTGGGGCTCTGTAAGAGCTATTTCCAGGGGTGGCAGGTGCTGGCAGGGCTCCAGCCATGCGTTCCCTTGCTGATTTAGTTGCTCTCCCTCCAAACTACCCCCCATGGCACATGTCCCTCTGCACGTCCTAACCTAGTTGCTGCATGGACCATGTTCCTGCTGGGGCAGAACGCTGTCAATCCCTTTTTGGCCCTCAGCACAGGCAGGCAGCTGCACACCAGTGCCTGCTGCTGGCTGGGAGTGGGGAGCATGCTCAGCTTGGCTGCGACTGTGCTTTGCTTTTTCTGCTGGAGGAGCAGAGGATGGAATCTCCTGCAGTCCCCTGATGATTCCAAGGTAGTGCCATGGTTTGGATCGGAAGCTCCTCTCTGGGCAGCAGTGTTGAGCTGCAGAACAGAGAAGGGCTTGATCACAGAATCACAGAATGGTTTTGGTTGGAAGGGACCTTAAAGATCATTCTGTTCCATCCCCCTTCCATAGGCAGGGACACCTTCCACTATCCCACATTGCTCCAAACCCCATCCAGCCTGGCCTTGAACACTTCCAGGGATGGGACAGCCACAGCTTCTCTGGGCACCCTGTGCCAGGGCCTCAGCACCTTCACACCTATCATCCAACCTAAATCTATCCTCCTCCAGCTTAAAGCCATTCCCTCTTGTCCTGTCAAGGGGGATGTCCTCCATCGCTCAGCCATGCAGGTAAATCTGTGCCCTGTGCACCTGTCTGGGGAGCATCCATCCTCTCCAGGCCTTCATCACAGAGGAGTAGTGCTTCAAACACTTCACAAGGGTCCTTTCTCGTGGACTGGGACCTGTCCTGTTATAGGATGAATGGAGGCCAAATGGGAGAGGTCCTGATGGGTGGCATCTAGCAAGGCGAGACTCATCCCTAACTGATGCAGGCAGAGCAACATGCACCCCATATATCGTGCCTTGGCTGTCCCAGTCCAAATGCCAAGCAGGACATTTTGGGAAGTGGTGTTGCAAAGGAAGCTTTCTTTAAAAATCACTTTATGGGGTTGCTGATGATCATCTCTCCATCCTCAACAACAGTGTGCTGTCCCTGCTGCCTACTGACTCCTTTGTTTGGGCTAAAGATTGAGTCGTGGGGATGACTTGGCAGGGGAAGGGTAAATATAACCCCGTCTGCTTTCTACAGCAGTCACGGTCAGTTGGGTGGGAACAGTGGAGGGGGCGGCAAGGCGTGAGAGAGAGAAATTAGTAAAATCATCTTTGTCCCCCAGGAAAAATGCTCCTGGTAAGGGGAAAGCTGACCTGAAACCTGGATGTGGGAGGATGAAGTCAGTCTCCTGTGTCCACGTTTACCCCCCACTCCCTCTGCTATCACAGAGGAGCCCCCAGCTCTTTCTGATGCAGGAAACCAGCTACCACCAGCCAGCCTTATTGGGCAACTTCTTCCTGACTGGGTTGGCACTGAATTCCCTCAAAAATTCATCATGTTTTCACGTGGGAGAAAAATTCAGGCTCTTCGTGAGCTACCCCTGCCCAGCAGCCTCCCTGAACAGTCCAGACCTGCTCCTCAGGCTGCCCCAGTGCATCCTGCTTCCCTGGGAGCAGCCAAAATGATGGACACTGTCCCTGCCCACAGGCCCAGCCAGGGCTGCAGCAACCCTGCCCAACCTGGGTCCCAGATAAATCACCGGGGCATGGAAGTCACAGCATTTATAAATATTGATCCTGTCTTTGGGGAAGTTCACTATTTTGGAGAGGGAGGTTTTTCTAAATAGTATTAAATAGAGATGCTGGAATTATTCTTGGCTCTGTCAACAGCACAGATCTGTGTGGCTGCCCTGTGTGTGAGGCTGAGTACTCTGGCCTGGGCCCACTCCCTGCTCCTTCTCATCTCCCTTGGGGCTTCGGGCCTCAGGGTTATTTATTTTGGGATCTCTCCCAGCAGGGCAGACATGGAAAAGGTCTGTCTGTCACAGAGCTCTTTGCAAGGGAAGTGTTTTAGGCCTCTGGCTGTTTTAGCCCTGTCCCCACATACTGGGGACAGGTTGTACACAACCACCCACCCCCGCACAGCTGGCCCAGAGCTGAGCTAACCCTGTGCTGGTTGTATGCTGTGCTGTCTTCTAATGTATGGGACCCAGCAACAGTCATCCTCTGGGAAAAACTCCACTCTGTACCTCACAGGCACGTGCACCACCTGGAAAAATGGAGGGGAGAGTGAGAAATAGGGTGGCGAAAGGTTTCCAGCACCTTGCAAGGCTCCAGGAAGTTGGTGGGTGGGTTATGTGGGTTAAGCATTTCTTATCAAGCCTGTGGGTCAACCTCTGGAGGTCTTTTCCTCCAGGATGAAGAATGGTACATGTTCTGGTGGGCTGGAATGCTGCTCTTGGATATGAAAAGTCACTGGGCGAAAAGCAGAGACCTTGATTTAGCATGATCTCCGGGGATGGGAACCTCCAGAAAGAGAAAGTGGTTCAGTCATGGTAAAATGGTTTCAAATTCAATTCAATTTCAAAATTTTGAATTCACGTAATCTCTCAGCAAGCAGTGCTGGACATCTGTCTAGCAACAATTCCTTAGATATGTGGGTAAGACTGCCCTGTCTGGTGCACAGTACAGATCAGACAGATGACTATAGTGGGTCAGCAGGAGAAACCAAAACTGTGCTCATTTATCTGGGCAGCTTGGGAGGGTGCTGTGAACCAGAGGTCATCCTCTCTATAGATGTTCAGAGATGTTTTGCTGTTTGCCCTGACCTGGCAGCTGAGGACATTTCTTCCTGAGACTGACCTACAGGAGAGGACAAGGCATGAGGACAACAGACCGGATAGATGGTGAGCATTTGGTCATCCTCCCAGGAGAGCCTCCAGCCTATCCAGGCCCCAGGGGCAGTGTAGAGCTTCTCCATGTTACTGGGGTCTGGTGGGGATTTTGAGCAATAAAGTGACGGGCAGTGAGCTGGCAGGTGCCAGGGCAGCACAGGGGGCTCAGGGGACTACAAGCATCCCAGAGATCCCACCACTGAACTCAAACCAGCTCGGTACAAGCCAGCCTGCCCTCCTTCCTCAGCATAGTGGATTTGCTGCTCCAACAATGCTGGGAGCCCAGCCGTGCTAAAGAGACCCCATTCCTGAGACCAGTAGGGACAAATGAAGGGCCGGTCCTGCACTCTCCTGACTGGGAGTGGATCCTCTTCTTGCATCTCAAGGGAAGAGCTGTTTCTCACAACAAACACAGGGACCTGCTGGAAGGACACCTTCCTGGGTAACTGTGCATCTCTTGAGTGGTGAGAGATCTCTGGTGAGATGGGCTTTGGAGCACAGAGTGCACTGGAAGTCCTAAGGCAAAGTGAGCCAAACTTATCAGGCCACCAGGGCAAGTTCTGGGCTGGCACACGCCTGTCATGGTCACTCCTTTCTTCCTGAGCTCTGCCTCTTTCACCACCCGGGCAAGGCTCTGCATCCCTTCGTAAGGAGGAAGACAAATTGCTCTGTGTGTCCCCATTTGCCCCATTCCAGAGGGGAGAGCAGAAAGGCTGGTCTGCAGCACCGGGCAGCACCATCCTGGAGCTCCACTGGTGATGTGTGTGGCCAGCCTGGAGCAGAGCACACCTCAGACTGGAGCCCTGGGCTGAGGCTGTGCAGATGCAGTTGGAAACAGTCAGACAGCACCTGTCCCAGGCAGCCTCCTCCTGGAAGCTCTCACTGGAGGCTGAAGTGGGACTCTTGGGCTCCCCTGCCATGCCCTGGGAGCAGGTATCCAGTAGAGGCAATACCTGTATGCAGAGCTCTGTTCTGCACAACAGCAGCCAAACCATGAACCCATTTGTCATTTGTCAGCCACTTCTGTGACCCTGGTGCTGCTGCTGCTCGCCTTGCCCCAGGGAGAGGATCCCCACGGGTGGGGGTCTTTTGAGTTGGCAGAACAGAGTAACTTATGGCAATGGAAATTCAGCCTTGGAGTGAGTCAGACACATGAGTCAGCAGGTCACAGAGCACAGGCTGCGCCCAGCCTTGTGCAGGGAGAGGTCAGCGTCCTGCTTGTGCTGCTCAGGGTCTGTGTGGGGACAGTGAGGGCAGGCCTGGGTCTACCCATAGGGGACACAGAGGTGTCCGAACAGGGGAACAGGGCAGGTGGGTACCTCCTCACCTGCCATGCTCTGCTTCATGTGGTCTGTGGCCGTGGCAAAGGGGCTCTGCAAGAGTTACGGCCCTGATGAGCAAGACACCTCCTGCTGTGGGAGGGGAGGGCCCCAGGTCCACGCTTACCTGCCATGGATGAGTGTGCAGGACAGAGCAGCACTAGATGGGAAGAGTCCCTTCACTGCAGTCTCTCTGCCATGGTCCCTGCACTCCGCAGTGGTTCCTCTCTACTGCTTGTGTACATGTATTTTTGCAAAGAGCAGGCAGCTGAACTGCTCCCTCTGGCCCCATTGTCCACTGTGCTGGGTGCAGTGGACAGGGGCCTGATGGCCATCTGTGTCCTGCCACCAGAATCCTCACTGGAGAGCTGCCACTGTGGGCACCGGGCTCAGAAGCCAAGTGCAAGCTCTACCTGGTTTTTCCAGGGGAGGGACCATACTAGCATGAGCCCAGGACAGAGCAGGGGATGTGGGATGAACATAAAGCCAGGGAAAAGCTTAGCTTGATGCCGTGCTCAAGATGACATTACCCCATCATCTGTGCTTTTGCAGAAGCTGGAGCAGATGTAACATGTCAGGGAATTGGTTTTTATTCATCCTCTCAGCACTGAGCATTCCAGGAGAACAGAAACTTTACAAATAAATGTCCACCTTCTCTGTCCCAAAGCCCTTCTGATGGACCATCACAACCACAGTTACAGTGTGCTGGTGAACCAGAGCTCTGTCCTTCAACCCTGACCCTGGAAAAACATCTTCCTTTGACACAGCTTAACCTTTGTAGTGAGCCTTGAGAATCCTAACTACAGTAGTGCTTCTGCAGAGCAAAGTTTTGGGATCTTCAGACAACTCTGGAAGTAGGGTGAGACACATCAACCATTCTCCTGCAAATGCTCCAAGACCACATGCAGCCCAGTGTTAAATAAATGCATGTTTATGGTAAACCAGCAGGGACATTGGCCTGTGAGATATTTGATCTCAGTCTAAGGTTGCCATCACAATTTTGCTGTTCCTCAGCCTGAGGTTAAACCACAAAAGCCTTTTCTTTCTGCAGAGCTGCGAGAATTCCTGACGTTTTCTTTAGCAGTAGGTCACTTGCATCTGCAACTACTAATGCAGGTTGCTGGAGCAAGAGCAATACCCTATAAAAAAACTATAAATCCAGAAGGACTGTAGCCAACCCCACGAAGAAGGCATTTGATATTTTTAGGATATATTTTCAAGAAGCTGAATGTTCACTCACCACAGTTAGAGCCCCAAGAGAAGTTCCTCCAGATCTCCTCTGAAGTTAAACCGAGGATAGAAACAAACCTGAAGGCTCTAATTTTCATATACTAAAGGCGGTTCAATTAATAATTAAAATGATCAAGAGGCTGGAGGGGTTGTCTTGTGAATAGCACTGAAAGGGTTGGGATTCGTCAGTTTGAAGAGAAGAAAACTGGGAGGCATGTGACTGAAGTGACTGAAGGGAGTGAATCAGGTGAAATTGAAATCAATCCCAAGACCAAGAGCTAGGGGCAGTCTGGCACTGGTATGATATCACTCTAAAACAGAGAAAGGAAAGATTTCTTCACGCAGTGAGTAAAGCCTCAAGAATTTGCTGCCACAAGAGGCTGTCAGCATGGGTAGAAAGGGATTAGACCAGCCAATGGAGAGTAGGTCCATAAGGGAGCATCAGAGGGAACAGTCAGGCATGTGCCTTCTGCTGTCCCAAGCCCAGTGACCATGAATACTGAAGTAGGAGGTACATAGGCTGCAGAAGGCTGCCCTAAAACAGCATGTCCTATTGCCTCTGCTAGTTGCAGGCAAGACAGGCTGTAGCTCTGACTCAGCTGGGTTCCTATTCCCTTTCCTGTTCGAATTTTCTTTTGCAGGATTTTTCCATTAGTTAGCACTCAGCTGATGGGACATCTCAGCAGTGGGGCCAGGCACCAGGACTGAGCCCACGGGGATAATCTCCACCCTCATCATGGTGAGGACAAGCTCCTATTGATAGGGATGGAACAGATGGGATGTGTGTGCTGTGCCCACGTCCAGGCAGTGAGACCATCCACACTCAGCTACAAACACATAACGCCCTTGGCAGCACGACCCTTGCCTGCACAGCCCTGAACTGCCTGTGCCTTGTGCTGGAGCCAGAGCCTTGCTGTGCCTCTGTTCTGGAGATGCAAGCCCAGCATGAGCCCCAAGCACCTCCTGAAAAACTAAATGCAAGCACTGGTTAAAGTTGTCCTGGTCCAGACAAGATCTGTACCAGTATGGGTCCAACGGGGACATACCATTGTTGCACAAATTCTGCACAGCCATCAGCAGAGCTGTGTACCACGCACCATACAGACTCATGAAGGCCATGCAGTTTTAGTGTTTTCTCTTCAGGGTCTTTGCAGAGGTAAATAACCCATCTGCTTTTCCAACATACTTCTCCAACATACTCCTGGTCTAGTATTTGGACTACTTTGGATGGGGCTTGGAGCAACCTGGTCTAGTAGAAGGTGTCCCTGCCCATGGCAGAGGGTTGAAATGAGAGGGTCTTTAAAGTCCCATCTAGCATAAACTGTTCTGTGACTCTGTGAGTCCCACGTGAACAGGAGGTGTGGTGTGATGTTCAGACAGACCTAGGACATCATAATAATGAACCATCTTCCTAGCCAGCTAACATACGTCTCACTCCAAGTGCTCCATGACAAGAAAGTGCTCATAAAGTTATGTAGGAAGCAACTAGGGATGGGTAAAATGGGTTTGGCTTGATTAGGAAGAAGGCTCTGTCTTCATCCCTCAGTGCTCAACACACTCCTAGGTTCACAGTGAAGTAATTTAGAAGATTTTAAGTCCTTTCCAGGTCACAGAAACTTGTGTGTAAGGATACAGCTGTGTTTCTTCACATCTGTATCAAGATGCAGGACTCCTCACAGCCTCAATAACATGCTTAGGTAAAACCTGTCTGCAGCAGTGAGCTGAGGGGTACCTGAGTTCAAGCCCAGGATTTCAGTTTGACCAAAGCATCCACTCTGGCTTCAGGCATGAGATGCGTTTCAAAACACGATTGGTCAGTGATAAAAGCTGCCATTGTCCAGCGAGACAAAGCTGCTGATGAATTTCCCTCTCTTCTGAATCCTTCCCAGGTGATCTCAGTTCCTGGCAGTGATTCCCTCAGTCAGGAGTCTTGGTCAAGTAACTTGGACAAACAATATTTAGCCTCAAAATATTTTGATAATATTTTTTGCTTATTTGCTGTTCATTCACCACACTGCCTGAGTGGGCTGCTTGGCCACATGCAGTGGCTTCTGATCATGGATTGGGTGGGCCTGAATCTTCACAAACAGAAGGAAGGTGGATGCAGCCAGCACAGATGTGTGTTCGTTCTGTCTTCCAGACAGTGCCAGCATCCACAGTTGCTGTTTGCATCATTCTTCCTGCCGGGCAGAGCACCAGAAAGGTGACCAGCTTGGCTGCCATGTGGGAAGCCTGCAATTTAAGTCACATCAATGTCAGATGCCACCTTCCTGCCATGATGCTTGTCTGAGTTCTCCCACATCAGAGAAAGGGCATTTGAGATGCAAGGACCACCTACACAAACCTTCATCTGACTGAGCAGAAGACATCTTTTTGTGGCAGTGCTGCAACCTTCTTAGAACCACAAGACACAGAGGAGGGACCCCATCCCCACAGAGCAGAAATACATTATTTGTATATTGTGATTGTTGTAATATCATCCAGCAATGCCCTGGGAGCTCCTGCAGTATCTCCCAATCTCTCTAATTCAGAAACTGATCTGTTGTGATGCCACAGAAGGTGCCTGGAGAAGTGATGAGTCCACTGACTCCTCCTGGGCCAAAGCAACTAATAAAAGCCTTCTGCTATGCCAGCTGCAGTCCAGCAATTTTCATCATCACACTCATGAAAGATGTATTTTTCCTTTCTAAAGGCAGAAGGACATAATCCCCAAATGAAAATAACATTAACCCTCCAGTATAACTGGGAAGAGGGAATTCCTGAGCAAAGTGTGTCCTGACCACCTGCAGGACCCAACATCCCCTCTGCTGACCCTTGAGCAGACAATGTCAAGAGCAGTTCAGGCTGAACGCATTAAGTATTTTCTTCAAAAAAATTTATTTTCACTTTTGTTCTGAGAAACCTAACCTGTTGCTTTCCTAGAATGAAATGTGGTTCTGTTGTTCTAGATCTGCCTTTTAGGAGAATTACAGAAATTTTCAAATGAGGCAACCCAATCAGTTTGGGAGTAATGAGACCTGGGGGCTGCCTCCCAGCAGTGCCCAGGGAAATTAATTGTATGGCATGCTGAGGGAAAGGAGTACTTTCCCTTCCAAGGGTCATCAGCCAGGATCCTCTCCAAAGGGGACACTCTGCACATTCATGAAATCCTGCCCTTGATACCTTCATATTATCAACCTTGTCAGGCTGGGCTGAGATGTGGAACACCAATTCACTCCTGTAAGCTGGGCTGAGTGCAACTGAACTGCCACAAGTCCCAGCCACGACACTCCTATTTCAGCAAGTTTTGTTCTATACAACTTCCCAGGAGCTTTCTCCTTATGAAAATACATTTCCAAAATATATTTTCAAAGTATCAGTCAGCTGCAGAAAGGTATTTGTTCCCATTTGCCAGGTTTTGAACAAGCACCCAGGAACACTGCGTTGATGGAAAGAAGAAAGGATCACAAGGGAGGTTCAATAGCAGACATCTTGCAGTCTCAGGACGGATTTGGTGCACAGGAAGAGCAGCTTTGTGCTTGACTGCCTTTGCCAGTGTCAGTGGGAGCTAAGCCTGGCCCTGCCACCATCTCAGAGTGATGGAGATCGAATATCTTTCTCATGCCACCATGGGTCCTTTCAGGTTTTCTTAGCTGAAAAATCATGTTTTTAACTTCACCAAGACCAACAGCTGATTCGGTTCACATCCACAGAGAAGTGGCCAGTCTACGTTCCAAGGCTGTATGGGATGAAGAGTTTACCACGTCTCTGGGCTCCTTGTTCCAATGGTCAGTTATTCCTACTGTTAAAAATAGTTACTTTATCTCAAGCCCAACAACCAGCAGCTTTGCCTTCCAATCCCTGGATCTATTTCTGTCTTTGTCTGCCCTCTTAAAGAGCCTTTGCACTCAAAGTATTCCCTCACATCAGTTCCCACAGACCACGATTAAATCACCTCTTAAAAACCAGATAAAAGAAACAGATCATGTTCCATTTGTCTCTCACTGAGAATGATTTCTAGCCCTGGGATAATTTTCTCGTTCTTTCCTGAGTCTTTTCCAGGTTTTCAGTGTCACTCTCAAGCATAAGCACTAGACCTGAATGTGCCATTTCAGTGATGATGTCACTAAAATCACATGCAGGAGCAGTGCCACCTCCGTGATATTCCCTGCTTGTGCACGTCAAGATCCTGTCCAGCCTTGCAGTGGCAGTGGGACTGTCTGTTCTTGGGTTTGGCTGAAGCCTGAACCCTCCCAGGAGTCCCTGTTCTCCCTGTTCCATCATCGCAGAGTGGCCTGCAGATCTCATATCAAGCTATTGTTAAATGTTGACTGAAGTGTCCTTGATTTTCCGTGTTCTAGTGCCTATGAACCCCTCATCCCTCCAGCTTGATTTCTTCCTGTGCCACCAAGTATCTGTCTGTGTTTTTCTTTAGATAAGATTTTATCCCATCCCAGACAACCATTCTGTGCTGTCAGTAATCCCATAAACAAGCTTTCCCCATGATGTTCTTGTGCTTGCAGCATACCAGTTGCTTCCAAGAGGGAAAGAAAATCCATGCTATCCCTTTGCAGTATAGACCAGGTGATTTCTACAGCATTAAGTTAGGTATTTCTAAAATGAGAATGCTTTAAGAAGCATCACAGGCAGTCCAATGTTTGCATTCTGGGAATGGTATCACGGACTTGGCAGAGGCATTGCATCCCACTCTAAAAAAGCATCTGAAGTACTGAAAGGAGTTTCCATTTGGAGGGATCCACATTTCTTCTCCAGGTGCAGAGAATCCAGGAGAGCTCCTAGATTAGGCAGCAAAGTGAGGCAAAGCTGACTGACAAAGTCCAATTTTTCAATTAGCAAACAAGAGTTATAGAATCAGGGAATCACAAAATATCCTGAGCTGGAAGGCACCCACAGGGATCATTGAATCCAACCCCTGGACCTGCACAGACACCCCAACAATTCTATCCTGTGCCTGAGAGCATTGTCCAAATGCTCCTGGAGCTCTGGCAGCCTTGGGGCTGTGCCCATTCCCTGGGGAGCCTGTTCAGTGCCCCACAACCCTTTGGGGGAGGATCCTGTCACTGTCACCAGAGAGCAGAGATCAGCACCTGCCCCTGCGCTGACCCTTGTGAGGAAGATGTAGATTGTTTCCTCAGGAAGCTGTAGAGTCAATGAAATGCAGCCTCCCAATCCCCCAGATTCCTGCTCCATCATTCATGCACATACCTTTTAGCAGAGCTCAGGATCCTCCTGCAGCCCCAGGACAGGTGGAGCCAGGGCAGTCAGCATCGCTGTGCACCCCTCATTCCCCTCACTGGGTTCTCGCACTCTCCTCCAGCTCCCCTTGCTGCACATCTCACAGGGATCCTTCCCAGCTCACTGTCAAGGCTCTGAGTTAACAAAGTATTTAAGAGGTTTTGGTGCCTCTTAATAATGCACTTAGAAATATCTTTGATGTTAAGAGGTGAACTTCAGTGAAGTACTTTGCCATAGGAGGAGCATGGAAATGTCAGCTGGATCATACCTGTTTGAGCTGTATTGCTGAGGGGACCCAAGCCCTGTGAAGACAGAGGCAACCTGCAAGATTCCAGCTGAGAAGCTGGATGGGTTCCAGAGCCACCAGTCTGAATCCAGAGCCCTTCACTGTCTCCCTGCACATCCCACTTGGCTCTGCACATGGCCAGGAGAGGGGTGGTCTGAGGCTGTGTGAACTGAGACCGTGTGAACTGTTCGGTAGATCCTAAATTGTTTTGTCTCAGCCATGAGCAACACAAGGCAGCCTGTGCCCCGTGTCCTCTGATGGACAGCCTGGGCAGAGGCTGATAGATTTCTGATGAAATTTTTTAAAAAGAGTATTTGAAGGAAGGGGAGAGTGAAGTCAGCTGAGAAAAAGGAATATTGTTCCCAGATGTTAAGGATAATGGAACGGGGAACTACCACAGGCTGTGAGGTCCCCACACCAGAGTAAACCCAGACCTCCATCCCAGAGCAGAGAGGAGGACCCCAGCATGAGTCCCACATGGGTATCAGCTAAGCAGGTGGCAGTCTGCACTCCTCTGACAAGCTCAGACCATGGGATGAGGTCTCAGGAGCTGAGAAAGGCTTTATTTTCAGAGGAACAGATTCCCAGAAGGTTTTCTTTGGGGACAAGATGAATACCTAGATCTTTCCTGACACCATCTCGTCAAAGCTGTGCTTTCCCCAAGCACCAGGAAGATGCACTCAGCTCCTGCTGCTTGTTTAACTGCACCAAAACATCCTGCACCTCTCACTGCTCCCACCATCCATCCACACGAACCCAGCAACCGCCAAGCAAAGGAAATAACCAACTCTGGAGCAGTTGTGTCTCAGATGGCAAAAGCTGGTTAGAGGCTCTTCTAGCTTTTCTGAATGGCTTTTGTACCTGTGTTTCTTTCACTCCTTTGCTAAGTGCCAGTTCCTGACCCAGGACATGGCCTTTGGGCCCAGGCCACCCTGCAGCCCCCACATCAACACACACAAGCCCCGCGAGGAGGAGAACCTGGCAAGAAGACTGGGAAATATTGTCACTTCAGCTGAGGTCACTGTGCAGCCCATCTTCTACCCAAGAGATCTCAAATGAAGACACTGGAAAATAACACTGGAACAAATTCAGATGTTTTTCTCCAGCCTGTCGTTACCCTGAGTCAGACAGAGACAAGTGAAGAGCCTCTACCCAGGCTGGATTGTAATTGGAGTGATGGAAAAGACCATTAGGTCATCTGGGCCATCTACCCCTGCCAACACACGCCTGTTTTCTGCTTTATGTTATCTAGTGCTGAGCTTGGAGTGAGTCAAGTGATGTAGCTTCCCGTTTCCCATGGGAGACTTCTCCTAATAAAACTAATAGCTGAGATGGAAATGTTTCACGATATCCTGCCTAAATATGCTGTTGCTCACATTCATCCCATTACTCTTGCTGATCCTCCCTCTGGAAGCACATCTCTGCTTGGTGTCCATGCCCATCACCCTCCTGATGACAGTTACAATCAGATTTTCCCTGGGTTGCCATCTGGACAAGCTGCATTTTACTGTTTGGTGGTAATGACTCCAGACCCAAGGTGGTAATTACTCCAGACCCAAGGCTGCAAATAGCTTTCTTTGTCCTTGGAGCCTTTGGACTCCTCCTAAGAAGCTAGATTCCCCAGATATTCTGCAAAGGGAAATATTCTGAAGAGTGTTTTGTACAAAATTAACGATGAAGCTTAGAGAGATGGACCACTGAGTCAAGTTTCTCATGGTAGTTCTTTATCTTTTGTTCTGATCTAGTTTTCCTTCTTTAAAATATATTCTCTGATTTCTCCAGGGATCTCCATCCCATTTCCACACTTAATTAAAGCTTGAAGCCCCAAAAAGGCACATGATGCCACTTGGAGGAATGCTCCAGGTGCCAGGTGACATAAAGGTATTCAGTTTGTAAAGAGACTCTGGCATTTTCTTGCAAGGTAGAAGATGAAAAAAAAAAAAAAAGGAGATAGGTAAATCTATAGGTTGATGCCTTTAGGAACAAGACATGTAGCCATGACACTTTCTAAAGGTTTTGGTGCACACAGCCTGGCTCCTTCCCCTCACTGTGAATAACAGGTTTATTAAAATAAGTGGGTTTCAAGGTTGTGCAAGCCCCGTGGCAGAGCAGTTCTCCAACATCAGATGCTGCAATAGTGGGGAATCGCGTCGGTCCCTGGTGATCTCAGTGTGGCATGTGCTCCTTGCCCACCCAGTGCTGCTCAGCCCTTGCAGGTGAGCGGAGCACCCTCTGCTCCTTGTGACTTCCTCAAAGGACACAACCAGAACCATCCTGGCAGCAGTGAAGGGTATGGAGAGGAAGGCCTAAATGAGTCAGAGACACACACAGGGCGTGTCATATCACAGGTTTTTCCTCAGAATTGGACCTGGCTTTCAAAACACTTCTTACCATTAGCTTCTGACAAAAAGCCTTGCCATGCAAAATCCTGCCATGCTGCCTCGATGCCACCAGCCTGGAAGGCCACCATCCCTGAGGGAACAGTGTCTTGCAGGGAGCAGAATGAGCCACAATCCAAGATGGAGCCTCTGTGTAGGACAGATAAACAGCCATGCCTGCAACAGGAAATTAATTTAAATTTAGAAGAAATAATTTTTCCCTTGGTCAAATGAGATGGGAGATCCTCCTTCTGTTCTTCATTAAGCAACAAAGGGTGAAACCAACAGCAAATTGTGTGCAAACCACCCAACTGTGGCCCTGAACTCCTGAAACATCTTTATTCACTTAATCTGGGATTCAGGAAATTCTTGTCCAAGCCAGTTTTATTGGGTGGTTTGCATTGAGCTCTCAGCCTCCCAATCAGTAACAGATGAACAATTTTGCATAACATTTTTCTCCTGGATTTTTGGCTCTGCTCCTCCTTTCTAGAGGCTGAGCTGAAGAAGCAGGCCTGTTGTTCACCCTTTTGGAGACATCAGCCTTGTTCTGATTCTGGGAATGGACACAGTCCGCCCTGGATCCTAATCAAGGCCAAGTCCTACCTTGCTGGATTCACCTCCTTTGGTGGCTCATCTCCCCATCTCCTCTGTCCCCACCTCCTTCCAATTCCTTCCTCCCGCTGCTTCCAGGGCTGGCATCAGGTACTGATCCCATAAAGAACAGCCCAAACAGGTCCCAGCTGCTGAAGGACAGCAGTAGATGCTGATAAACTGCAGCAGTCTGACTGAGATGTGGGCATCTGCTGAAAAAACACAACAGGCACAGGTCCAGCTGTGGCTGGAGCTGCATGAGGAGGAGGAGTGCTCTGGGGGATGATCTGCCCTTCAGCTCTTCTCCAGGTAGGTGGGTGCTCGGCTTGTTTTCACTGTTCCCTCCTGGGCAGAGCTGTTGTGACTGGGAGTAGAGCACAGATGGGGTTTTGTGCCACTGGGATGTCTTCAGCACCAGTGTCCATGTTGGTCCATTACCCCAGTGCTTGAGGGTGTGGGACACGCTGTGTCTGCAGACCTGCCATGCAGTGTGAGGACACAAGTGCCAAAAGTGGTGGGGATGAGTTGGGGTGTGCATCCACACTCATCCCTGTGGCCAAGGTGGTGCCAGTCCATAGGGCTTCTCTGCCCCACTGGGAATGCACAGCATTTGGACCACTGAGAGAAAGCAAAAGGAAAAGGGTGAGACCCTGGAAAGAAAGGGCCCGGAGCAATCCCAGCCATCTGGCAAAGGACTGTTTGTGTGTGCACCCTATGGCCATGCACGTGTGTGTTACTTGTCAGCATCTCTCTGCCTCCACCCCTGTCCCTTGGCTGCCCAGAGCTGCCAGGACTCAGCTGAAGGCCAGTCAGGAAATGAAATAGGTGCTATGTCCCCACCTTGTCCCCCCCATCATGGGTGGGCTCCCTCACCTGCCTGCCGCCCCCCCACATCCTTGCAGACCTTCTGGCCGCTGATTTTGCAGGAGGATGTTGCAGCCTTGATGTTTCAACACTGCCAGTTCCCAGAATAACGGAGTCCCAGGGCTGGGGAAAAACTCTGTGCTCAGCTGATGTGTTTGCTTAGATGCTTCAGCACAGGCTTTTATTATTATAATGCCTCTGAGATCTGGGACTTAGAGGGGGATTTGCTGCCATGTGCCTGACAGAGAGGAGTGACCTCAGCGACACTGCAGAGCAGAGAGTATATAAAACCTTTCTGGGCTCTGTGTAGGAGTGCCGCTTCCCTTTTTGGCTGCTCTCAGCTCCATCTGCTCTCTCCACACATGGGTCTGTCTCTGTGATAGTCCCTCTTGGGTGGAGAGATGACCAGGCAGGAGTGTTCACACAAACGGGCTTCACATTTTTTGCAGAGCTCCCAGTTTCATACCCTGAATTTTAAGCACAAGAGTGATTCCCCTCACTCCAGCAGGCCTGCACCTTCTCTTCTCCATCCTTCTTCCTCTCCATCCTCCAACCTATCTGCATGAACTGCTTTCCCCATGCACTGGCTCTCCAAGGGTAGAGGAGCTCCCTGCCTCCTCTCTCTGGTTGCCCACAGGGACCTAACTGTGACTATTTTTTAACCAGGTCTCTCCTATGCGGTTGGGTGATCACCACTGTGTTGCAAAGTTGGAACTGAATAAAATCAACATGTTAAAGAACATATTAGACATTCCTTCACTCACTCTGTGAAATATTGGCCATTTTCTGCCACATGGAGAAAAGTAAGTTGCAAACCCAATGGGAAAGGCAGGAAAAACAGCCATTAATAACCGTACTTAATTACAACCTGATTTCTTGAAAAATGTGTTTGAAAGCAGCTGGCAACGAGTTGAACTGTGTGGAAAGTTTGAAGAACACCAGACCAGACATTAATTAGTCAACAGCCTCCAGAAAAGGTCAGGCTCTGGAAATATTTAAAGACCCCTTAATAAAATGAATTTTAATTCCAGTGCTGAATTAAAACTTCATTGCAAATCCCCAAAAAATAGACTTACTCCCCACAGACATGCTGCATGTGTTTTAGGGAGACTTGCTATCCACGCACCACAAGGTCCCTATGGGGTTTCCCAAACCATCTCTTCCAGTGACCTCCTTCTGCTTGGAAATGCCATACAAGCACCTTCTTTCCATCAAGGGCTATTGTTAGTACGAGACCTCACGCACCAACCTCTCCAAATTACCAACTGGCCCCTCTAGTGCAGCAAGACCTCTCTAGAAGCCTCTGGTGCCATTGGTGAAATCTCATCTGAAACCCACCCTTGGGCATGGAGAGAGACGATCTCTTGGGAAGACCTGCAGAGATGCTGTGACCATATGCAGTGTAAACAATGATATTTTTTGGAAGGGACCACATATTTCTTGCTTCCAGCAGCCCAAGAGCATCGTCATTACACTGTCCCTGTTGGTTTAACTGAACTCTGAAACGCAAGCATATGGACAGGTATGGCTCGTGATGAGTTCCTGCAGTTCTGGCAGGAGCAAGGATCTTTCCCTTTGCCACACCTGGAATCATGTCCTGGGTGTAGGAGCTGTTCACCAAACACAAAAAACCCCAAGGAGAAAAAGAAAGAAAAACATCTACCTGTAAATGGTGACACTCACCCAAGAGGCATTGGACAAAGTCACTCCCAGCAGACACGTTCTATGCCTCTGTGTTTGCAATATTTCATTGTTCTTTGCTTGTGTGTTCTCTAACCCTGTCCTTATCCTGGCCTCCTTCAAGAGCACCCCTTGGCAGGTACCCTGCAGGAGAACCTGTGTGAGAACACTGGGAATGTCTTGATAGTTACAGTCAGAGGGGCACATATACCAGTCACCTTCCCTGTGGGAAGACACAAACCACAGACTGTCATCCCATCACAGCCACTATCACCTCTCATATAGAAGTACCCCTGCCTGGGTTGTGTGGCATTGCCCCAAAAGCATGGATCCCAGGTGTGCCTGATAAGAGCATTCCTGGTCCTGCGGTGTGGGAGCCACACGCTGAGCCTTCACACTAACTGCCCACTGCTTACCCATCCTGGCTGCTACTCCTCTCTCCTGCCATCTGCTAAATGACATGAATCTCCCCGGGAAGTGGGACTGGGACAAGCCAGGAGCTCACTGGTGGATGGATTTTTGTAGCACACAATATCACTGAACACGCATCATGCACATTTGACTGAGTGTTAAGCTGGTACCTCTGAGCTCTCCCACTTCTGCTGGTTCATCTGCCCACCTAGTGGGCAGTGGGCCCAGGTGGCCAAGAAGGCCAACGGCATCCTGGCCTGTATCAGGAATGGTGTGGCCAGCAGGAGCAGGGAGGTCATTCTTCCCCTGTATTGGGCACTGGTGAGGCCACGCCTCGAGTGCTGTGTCCAGTTCTGGGCCCCTCAGTTCAGGAAGGATGTTGAGATGCTCCAACGCATCCAGAGGAGAGCAACAAGGCTGGTAAGGGGCTTGGAACACAAGCCCTATGAAGAATGGCTGAGGGAGCTGGGATTGTTTAGTCTGGAAAAAAGGAGGCTCCGGGGAGACTTAATCACTCTCTACAACTCCCTGAA
>VYZQ01062671.1:0-31882 GCA_013400655.1 Mystacornis crossleyi
AAAATGTATGAAAAGCTACTATACCAGTGTGTAGTAGGAATCTAACCCCCTAGCTGGACTGGTGTGGCCAGGACCACAAAGGGCTATTGAAATCAAAGGGGTTCAGGCTGACAGAAATATCTGCCCAGAGGGATTTGAATTAAAGATTAAGACCTTATATTTTAAGCTCACACCTCTCAGGAGAAAACTCCTTTTACTGAGGATCATAATGACTAACACTGGTGTTTAGACCATGTTTTAGTGTAGGAGGTCATGCTCACTGTTTCACCTGTACTTCTTTCACTGGAATATTTTTTCCCTCAGTTCCTGGCAGAGCAGAGATGAGAGGCAACTCACATTTAATTCTACGCTGTAACATTACAAGACTTAGCAAAATCCTCTTATCTTTACTCTTTCTGCCAGCACAACTTAGACAACTTAGACAGCTTTGACTGACCCCCTACTACAGATTCCTTCCCGACACAGCCCCCTACACATCATTCCTTCAGGTTTCATGTTCTTTCTTTCTTTCTCCTCCACATTTAATTTAGCACAGATTCCTCAGGCTCTGCTGAGGCAGCCAGGGAGAGGCACTGTGGCCCAGCAGATGCCAGACCAGCTCCCACAAGAAGCTATGCCCTTGGCTGAGACAGGGGTCTGCAAAAAAAGCCAATGCCCCCAAGACAACAAACTGCTGGTGACTTGGAGCCCATTTTTAGTCTTTCTGATTTCAGACTCTTTGAAATACTACAGGCCCAGCTGTCTTACCTACAGTAAGCCACTTTAGTGTTTCTACATCCAGTTCTCGACACAGTGCTGCATTGATTTATGAAAAGACAGTAACAAAGACATCATATCAAGCATTTACTGTGCTGGGGCATGGGGTATACTCATTATCTGTCCTCCAGCTCACACTGAATCAGTACAATGCTGGAGCAAACACACCTTTCCTTCTCGTTTTTCGACTTGAACAAAAAAATTATGGCCCCTATTAAATGTGTCAGTATTTTCTGCTGAAAACAGAAATTAGAGCATCTGGACAGTTACATTCACTGAATTCTGAAAATTTCACCAATGTCCAATGAAGAGTGCAGGACTGAGTGCATGTTTCAAAGAGGAAATTGTATCTCCAGGAAAATGGGCATGCCTACAAGTCCAGCATTTTTTTTGGCTTAGATGTTCAGAAGCAACTAAGGATCTTTAACATTTGATTTCTGGAATGTTCAGTTGGAAACGGGTTAAAGGCCTTTGCTCCTTAGAGAATGGGTGATAAAATAACTGTCAAAAATACGTCTCTTCATCTGCACTGCATAAAGCAGCTCCTGCCCTTCCAAAAGCGTGGCTCTTGTGTCTCATACAATAACCACAAATTCCCAGTCACACCACAGTTGCACCTCTGCCTACAGATCTGAACCACGGGGTTGATATTTATGCCTGCAGACCAGTGCTGGGCACCTTGGTGCTCTGAAGAAAGGAGCCCTGCAGTTCCCTGCCCACCCAGCACACACACAGAGGACCGTCCCATCCCAGCTGCATCTGCCTAATCTCTCTGGAGGCCAAATGAGCTGGTTAGAAACACTTATTCCAACTTCCCTACAATTTTCTACAAAGCTTCCCAGAAGCTGTAATTCACCCTATAAACCCACTATAATAGAGGAGATCTCTAGCTGTAGGCAGCAGGTTGAGGCACATAAATCCTGCCCCTGCAACACACACAGTAAATGAATCCATCAGGAAGCAGGCTGTGGAAAGTCAGTGGATATCACCCATAAAAAATCAGAGACAGCAGCAGAAAACCGATGGACCAATTACAAAAAGTGAAGAAAGAATAACTTCATGGCACTTCAAAGTGTGCTTCAGTTCATTTCAAGGAGAGAAATCTGAAAAAACAGAAGGGAAGAAAAAAACACCCCCCAAAAACCCTAAATGATTCACCCCTCTCCACTAAAAAATATAGTGATTTAAATAAAGCTCTATAACCCATTACTGAAACTATTATTTCCCTGCAAAGTTGCATTGTGAGATGGGCCTAAAAGCCATCTGCTTGATTTTCCCTTCAGATCATTTATCAAAAGACATTTTTAATGTTTTAGCCTAACTAGTAAAGACTTTTGAGTTTCAGCCAATCGGCGAACCCAGCTGAGTAATAAGGTGTCAGTGCTGTGCATAATCCTTCCTCGTGTGAAAAAATGCTTTTAAAGTTAATAGCAGCTGAAAATAGAGGAGGGAAATGAAAGTTTGGGAATGAAACCCTCGGGGCATCCCTACCTCTCTACCTACAGAGGAGGCATGGGCTGGATAACGATCATCTTATTGCTGTCAACATATGTACGCTGAGGTCCATCCCCGACAGGCTGTGCAAATCAGGCAGAACCCATTCCTCCCATTTAAGACTTCCACAGAAGTACGCAGGCACGCTTTATACGCCTTCTGTTCAAATCAGGGAAGACATAATTAAATTGAAGTAGCACGCAGAATATCTGGTAAATATTTTCTTTTCCATTTCTTTTCTTTTCCATTACTCTGGAAAAGCAGATGGAGGGAAAGCGTTAGGTTACTACAATACTGCAGCCCACTGTGGCCCAGGTTGCTGGACATTACACTTGGGTGCTGTTTAGCCACCTGACAAGTACCAGTATTTTCTTTCACTTCAATGGAACAGACCTTGAGTCCTCAAAAGATTAAACTCAGCACACCAGGGCACGATAATGTGAATCAATAGAAGGATTAACATGTGGTTATTTTGCATCGTTTTCCATACGAGCCTCTCACAGCATATACATAAACGTTTAATTAAGCCTTGCAGTGCCCACACAAAGTAAATAGGTATAATTAAACCAATGCAAGGATTCATTTCTGAACTCGGATGCAAAGGGCACAGCAAAATGCTTTCTCCTGCAGATTGAAAGGCGAGCACTGAAAATATTGCCTCTCCTCCACTGACAAGCACCCTGCCCCAGCCAAAACATCAAGCTAGTGTTGTGAGTGTGAGGAGTGAGACCTCTCACCACTCATGCTGTCCAAAGACCATGGCTCTCCACATCCTTTCTCAGCACACAACAACAACCACATGGTCAGTAGCCAGCAGAAAGAACGAGTAACTTTATATCAGCCTCAGAAGTCCCACCAGCTGCTTCCCTAGGATCACAAGTGAAATGCCTGTGACCCGGCTAACACTGTGCATTCATCAACTAAATTGAAAGAAAGGTGTATTGGCCAGATAAAAAGTCACTTCACTGTAGCTAATCACATTTTACACTCCAAGAGGGCCTTAAATCCCAAGCAGTTCTGAAGAATTCAGCAAAACTCACAAATTTCACAGAGGGCCAGAGCGACAGTGTTTGTAACCTGGCGAAGAAAGACTGACCCCAGGACACCCAGAGCAGTTTGTGCCAAGCCTGTGCACATTTATATACAGCTGTGTACAGCTGCATGGACAGCTGGGGTTGAGCAAGACACTGCAAGATGCAGCCACAATTTAAGACAAAAAGAGTAGAACAAACCCACACAAAATCTCCATCCCCACCTAGGGATTTAGGGACTCAGTGCAAGAAGGAATCTGGCCACCACGCTTGGCTCTCTGCTGCTCCTCACAGCAAACACACTCAAAACCTCAGCTCCTTCCATCACCAGTGTTCTTGAAGCACCACTTTCATGTAAATATTCAGTTCCCACCTTGGAAAAAGATTTTTAGCCAGAATATTTTCCTAAAAAAAACACATTTTCTTCAGTGACTGGGAAAGAACTGGCAAAAAAAGCCCTGTGATATTCTTTTTTAGCATGTGATTACTAGATTTCTCACTGGGTAGAGGTGTGCTAGGGTGTTGACTCTCTGAGATGGTTCAGCCATCCAAGGACTTTGGCATCATAACTTTTGTCATGTGGCTGATTACCACTTAACATCACTGCTGGACACTGCGGAGATTGTAGAAACTGTGTCATGTTTAGTTAAAGGAAAAAGATAAGTCGTTGTTTGAAGCTGTAATTTCAGCCTTTAAGGATGCCCTTTGGTATCCTTGTAGCATTGCAGGGATCCTAGTGCTCAAGAAAGATATTTCACTCCCTCTGACCTGGCAGTTAATTAAACTTTGAAGAAATCTACCCCCTCACACACTGAGGAAGAGTCAAAAGTTGATGAGGACAAAGCTTTGAAATCAGGGTCCTCCTGCTGGGTGAGAAAATGCAAATTATTCGCAGGTGATGGGTATAGGAATGAGGCATCAGTTTTGTATGAGGCCTGAGTTAAGGTAACACTTTTTATTTATTGGACAAAGTATAAACCATTTCTTTCATTCATCACTCACCTTTACAGAGGGGGAGATTTGTGCCTGTCCAATTAAAAAGAAAAAAAAAAAAACAGAGTTTGGTATGACTATGTGCAGCCCCACCACAGCAAGTTTTGCAGTCATTTTTGTACACTGAATAAAATATTGGCCTTTTATTAAGTCTATTACATTTCTTAATTTGTTTTAGACTGTGTTCACTTCCTTGTTATTGTTTTAAATTCACAAGGGATAATTTTAAACTAATCTTCTCATCTTTTGCAGCAAACCCTCATCAATAAGCACTGAAAGGATGATTAAAATATCACTCCATGTAGAACAAACTGAGTCAAAATTACTGTGGGGAGTAAATTACCCTAACAGAGATGTAATGTCAATGCCTTAATTTTATGAAAGATTAATTATTGGAAAGGAAAAAGAAAATTTACTCTTAGTGCTGTAAACAGGTCTTTGTCAAAACAGCTTTTTTAAACAGATAAATAGGATGGTTTGGTTTAATAGTTCTTCATCCACAGTGAAAGAAAAACTCAGTGGAAAAAAATGATAACAGCCTTATCAGCATGCCAGGGATGTAATGTCCAAGTCTCCATAGCACCTGAATTTGTCTCTCCAGCCTGCAGGGATGTGGTTGTACCGGCTCACTTCATCCTTTTACCTCACATGGAGGGCTTTGCCATCTCTGGAGCTGGTGTCTTTATCCAGAGTGTCCCCATCCCTGCAATCAGCCGAGCTCTCCCAGGGGCTCAATCCCACCCTGACCAGCAGGAGCTGCAGCACCCTGGGCTCATTACACTCAGCCCGTGTTCTTTCCCTGGCATAAGCCAGAACTGCCCCTGTTCAGCCATGGTCAGACAGAGCTGGCTTGTACATCACGATTCTCACATTTTTTTAACACTCGTTAAAAAGAGAGGGCAATGTGATCCTAAAATATTCTGGCAACAAGGCTCTAAAGCTGAACAGTCCCTGGGCTCATCTTCCATTATCATCCTTGCACTCTGTTTTTGCTCCAGCTACAAGCAACAGCCTGTAGAGCTTGGATTTTTCCTTTTTTGTTTCTTTTTGTGTAGTTTCTTTTCTTTTTGTGGATATCTTTTCATTCCCTCCCAGCAAATGTTCATTTACTCTCTTGAAACCTTTCCAGGATTGCCTGCCTGGTTATGTACCTTTGATTTATATGGAATCAGAGATAGTAAGTATGCTTGTCAAACTAATTTTTGGAACTTGCTATATTAACCTGTAATCCCTAAGGATATTTTTATTTCTTTAATCTAGATAGGAATATTTGATTCAGCAGCTATTACATCATTTTGTTCTCAGGTAAATTCCTTAAGGATATCTCCTCCTGTTTTTACATTTTTTCCTGGTTTTAACTAGGTGGCAAAAAGTAGAATGACCACATTTAGCAGCCCTTTACTTATACAAAATAACACACCTTGAAGTTTAGGATTCCAGTCTCCTTGAGTTAAATTGTTCTACCCATTCAAATCTGATGCATCCTTCTTTATTCTGCTGCACTTAACAAATATTTATAACAAGAGAAAGTCAAATGACCAATATATTTCCAAATCCTGCCAGCTGCTGTGTTTGTAAACTGACCAAGTGCTAATTTAGCCTGTCAAAGCCATTTTCAGCAGACCTTTCTTTTGCTGTTACACAGTCAAACAGATTTCTGTGATGGACAGCTGATAAACGTCTAGGCCTGGACTGACTCATACACTGTCAAACATCTGTCATGGCAAATTATTCTACAGGACAAAAGAAAAAAGGTAGGGCTGCCAAAAATTAAATTATTTTCTTTGTCTGTCTTTTTTGGCAGATTTCCTCCCTTTTCAGTTATTTAGTTATTCTAATGCAGTTTCTTGGTGGTCAGCAGTGACTGTATTCCTGCACAAGCAGAACAGGTAGTCAGACAGGTCCTGCCTGCAACCAAATCACTGGACAAAAAGAAGAGCAGCTTGGATGAAGTACAAAGAGATAAGCAGACCAATTATGTATCACAGAGCAAACCCCCAGGAGAACCAGAAAGGGAGCCATGGTGTCCAGTGCTTGTCTCAGTGGTGGGCTCACTCCTGTTCTTCCCCTCTTGTTCCACAGGGATGTCCCTTGCCTTGGAACCTTCCTGCTTTTGATACATTGAATTTTCCCATTCTCCTCTGTGAAAAGAGACATATAATTCATTTATTTATTCAACAACGTCTGCTGCTTCTGCTGCAAAATTACCCTTTCCATTTTGCAGAATCCCGGTTGCCTCATTCACTTCTCATTCTTTATCCACTTGAAATACCTATTTATTTTTACTTCTTGTCCAATTTTCATTTTGCCTTCTATCTTTCCCAGTCTTATGGCTCCTTCAACATTTTCCAGTTTATGCTGTAATTTTTTAAGATCACCTCTAAGTTTGATCTTTCATAATTCATGTGCCCTTTGCTGCCTGTCTTCCCGCTTGAAAGTCTCAGTTAGCTGCATTATTTTACTTTCACAGCTCTCATCCCAGTACAATGCCAAAACTCCTATTGATTTCAGTGGAAATGGGGCTCTTGGAGTATTTATGGCTTTGCACAACACACATAAGCCCTGGGCAGGGGGAGACAATGTAATTAAGCAATGGGGATGACAGCCCGCGCTGTGCTGCCGATTAATGGGTGTGCAGCGTGTGTAATAAACGTGAGCCTCTGGCACACCTGAGGTGAACATTAATCAGCCCTGTGGTACAACCTGAAAACTCTGATCATTATGAAATGGGTAGTTAAAACATTAAAATGCCCTTTTTTAAGTGATAGAAATCATTAATCAGAGTAGAGATCTACTCCTGTGCCCACGACTCCATCAGGCTGCAGTGACTTTCCATCACTGCTCCTCTATATGCTGCAGAAATAAACGTGGGACACAAGAAAAAGACAAAGTACAAGCTGCTTGCCCACTTCACCTGAGAAGGGCTCTGTCCGAACCCACGGAGGGCTCACTTGTCCCATTACCATCCCCCTGAGGCCTACAGGAGCTCCTGCCTTGTATCACCACTCAAAGAAAACACGGCCATGTAGCAGCCACGAGGTGCTCTGGTCACACCGGGTCACTCAGAGAGGTGCGCTGGGTGTGACCACATTGCAGCTCAGGCACCGCCTGCTCTCTTGCTTGCACAGGAGAGAACTGATAGCTACTTTCAGAATCAATCACCGTGGCTTTTAAATTCATTAAGCTGGGAATCACAGCCCTGTTGAAACAGTGTTGAGCTTGCACTAAGGATTATGCGAGGCACCTCATCCTCCTTGGAAAACCCAGCGCCGCATGTCTCTGCTGACATCCCACTCACTCTTCCCCCACATAGTTCAGGCCTCACCTGTAGCCTCTGGTGCTTTTCTGACCAGACACCTTCAGATTCACAACCTAATACCATTTTCCTGTAGCCTTAGCCTCCCAGATGCCTTTTGATGGCCAGACCTCCTACTGCCTGCACGCTCTGCTGGAGCCATCTGCAGAGGTGGTGAGGAGGAGGGGATCCAATAATGGGTAATGGTGAGACTGCAGGTGTAGCACCTGCCATGACACCCTCTGCTCCGTGCTGCACTCTCTAACACTTTAGGACAAACCTTCTCCCACCCTCCTTCCGTCGCCTAGCAGAAAAGCTGTGCTCCGATGGTAAGAGAGGCTGAAATCCACACCCCCACTGGGGGCTGAACTGTTCTCACTGGTGTCCCAGATAATTCCGCTTTAAGTTATCAGACCTCCTCCTGTGAATCAGCTTTTGAGCAGTGAACAAGATAAAAAAGAAGCAAGTAAAAACAGTAACATCAGAAACCAGTCAAGAAGCAGATCTCATGCAACAAAGACTGAAGTTTTCTGTTGTCCAGTACTTTTTCCCAGCACGGAGAACAATGCAAAGAACCAGTCCTCCAAATTCCACACCTCACTAAATATCTTCTTTCTTTCCATTAGCATGGGGAAGGGCAGCTCAATGCTATGTTTGTTTTCCAATTTAAGGCCCACGCCAACATGTTCCGAAAATGTTGGCATTTTCATTTTGTTCAACTTAATGGAGGGTGACTCAAACCTTAAGCTGTTTGATTTTGGAAAGCAAATCAAATATACAGTGCAGCAGAGGGTGAGGAATGCTACAGCTCTATACCAGAGACATATTTCAAAGCAAATTTCTCTCTTTCCTTTCCAGAACAACTCAGATCCCTGTTCAGTTCTGTTGCATCCATAAATTTCCTTTCTTAAGGGACCTACCACAAGTTCCAGACATCCAATAGCTTCACATCCCTGCCATTTCTTTCTTTTGGTTTTCTTTTTTTTTACTTCTGTGAATCACTGACGCTTTCTTCCCACTCCCTCAAAGACAAACTGGCACGAGTGTCTCTATCCTTTCTCCACGTTAACACAGCCAGAATGGCCACAGAGCACAACAAGAGGTCTAAGCTCTCACACACACCGAGGTGTTCCTCCTCAGCGCTGCAAAAGGAGCACAAAACCTCACTTGGCCCCTGAGGCCTGTTGCACATACAGCAGGTTTTCCAGAAGCTGGGCACTGATGTATCACACTCCATCAGTCCCTTTGGGGCCATGCTATATCATGCAGGTGCGCAGGTAAGTTGCAGACAGTGATGATTTTTCTTTTTGGTAACAATTGGCTTTGCAGATCTGTAGCATAATTAACCAGGCTGGAACCAAGCAGAGATTTTGGGGTTTATCATTTTTTCCCCCATCTGCAAACTGCAATGTTCTCGGGAAGCAGCAGATCAGAGACAGGTGTCAGACATTTTGTAACTAAACCAAGGCTTTCTGCTTCCATCAGGAGGAGAAATATTCTAGAAGAAGAGTATGTGCCACAATCCTTCACTGTGAGGGTGGAGAGGCATTGCAACAAGTTGCCCGGAGAAGCTGTGGAAGCCCCTGGGAGTGTTTAAAGCCAGGCTGGATGAGGCTTTGAGCACTAGACCACCTGGTTTAGTAGAAGTTTTCCCTGCCCATGGCAGAGGGGTTGGAACTAGAGAATCTTTAAAGGTCCTTTCCAACCCAAATTATTCTATGAATCAGAAGCAGAAATCTAAGCATTTGCTTCTCAGAGCTGAATTCAGCAATATAGAAGAGAATACGATACTGTGGTTCATACGAAACAAAACCAGAAACAGCAGGTTTTGAGGGCTCAGCAGAACTTTTTAATTTCTAAATCACATAACCAGCTGGCAGCTCTGTAGTTGTGCATGAGGGGGCAAAACTTGCCACAGTGCTGATGGGCAGTACGATATTGGAACCTTCTCTGGAGACTCTGCTCTGGGCACGAAGGGAGCTGCAGACCCAGGCACGGCCACAGCGGCTGGTGCAAATCAGAGTTAACATTAACGAAGCCACAGAATGAATGCAAATCATCAGAGGCCTGTCATTTAAATGGCAACCTGGGAGCAAATAAAGGCTGAGGCAAGTGACTAGCTAGAATTAGATCTGGGAGGATTAAAGAGGAAGCCCTACTGAAGAAGAAAATTTCTGAGTGTCTCTTTGTTCAGCCTTTACCCATCTAATCTGACATACTCAAGCCTATTTCAAAGTATTCAATTTTGGTTTTATTTTTTTTTTAAAAACAGAAATGAATCATTCTTTTGGCTGTGACAATCAGCTCTCCAGTTAGTAAGAAAATTTCAGAAGTTTTTGTAGTAAATAGCTTCCAGCAGAGAATGATTAGCATGAAGATTGATTGTGTGATTTGCCGTAGTATATGGTAAATGTTTTCTGCAACTAAATAAGAAGAGCCTGATTCTACTCTGTGGGAGGGCTGGCTTTAACTGCTCAGAATATCCCAGGGAAAAATAGGTGCTCTTAAAAAACTGTAAAAGAAGCACTAAACAGCGTTTTCTTTTTCCACCGCGGAAGGTCAGGATGACCTAGCACTGTTGCGGTAACATTTTTAACTTAGAGGATGATAATTACAGGTACATTTCCACCTTCAGTGCCGAGAGAAAACACCACACTTGGTATTAATCACCCCTTCAGTACCAAGACGTTGTGTGTGGCCCCCAGTGTCTTTCACTGGGACCAGCAGACCTGTGGCAGTGCTGAAGGCAGCTCTGACCCGAGCTCTCAGCCTCGTGCAGTCGGGTTGTGCTTCCACGTTCACCAGAGCTACAAGAGGGCTGCGTTATTAAAAAAGAAGACATCCTGAAATGCACAATAAACTCTTAACAATGCCCTACATCCTATTCCTCACCTCTCTTCACCAAAATGATAAAAAGCCTGCCTTCTAGAGAGAAAATACACAAGTAGACATCCCCATCATGTGTCTCCTCAGCCTGCTTGCTTTAATGAAAATAGATTCTAGAGAGAAGGCTCCCACACTGTCACTCAGAATATGCAAAATTAATAGCATATTTCAAGATCTTTGCAGACACAATCCCATTTTCTGTGATGGAAAGAGCCTATTTTGGAGGAAAGCAAGCAGTGCGTTTGCCTGGGGCCCCAGTAAAATGTGCAAACCCTCCAGAGTATCCTTGACAGAAGAAAAGGACCCATCTGTCTCAGGTCTCCACTTCTCAGAGTGCACAAATAACACTTCTAGAAGCAGCCTTGAATCATCAGAGCTGCTTTACTGCATCACTCACACCACAGCACTGCTGAGGAGAGAAGTGGGGCAAGGCAGAACCCCCATAACTGAGCACCTTCAGAGCGGGGAAAAAGGTTGCAACAAAGGAGTCCTTTAATTTCTCCTCCATCTTTTTCATATTCAAAAGAGAAGGGAAGGGGGGTGCTCAGATTTGGGAGAGGAGAGATGGGTTGTGGGCAGTAGCTGGTATTCAAGACAGCTGTTTGGCAGCAGGTAGCTTTTCCTAAAATGCTCCATGACTCAGTCTCATCTGAGGCTTCGCAAGCAGAGGAGAGACTCAAGAACACTTCAGTCATTACTTCGGATTCCCTGACTTTCAGATGGATGCACGTGCTCAAAAATCCAACAAAAATGTTATAATCAGTGCTGCAGAGACCCTGTGGGGGATACGAAGGATGATTTCCCAGTCTGGTTTTTCATTTCACTTACCCTTCTATAGCTGGTAGTATCAATACACTAACATTATTCTCCTTTCTGCTTTAATTTGGGCTTGGAGCTGCCTTAAACTGATTTAATGCTTACTTAAGGAGCTGTGTTACTTCCAGCAAGAGATGGCTTTTACTGAGAGCATTTCCCCCAATGACTTTTTAATCTTCCTACCCTTGACCTTTCAGTTCAAAATATTAAACAAATCACAAGCTATTACTGGTACTTATTAGGCCATTAAAAGTCAAACCCACCTTTTCCCAAAAGCTACGTGGGAGAAGAGGAGCCCAACGCAAGAAGGTCTAGATAATTATAGTACTAAAGACCAAACATGTGAATTATTCTTGTGACATTTTCCATTTTTGTTGCCATCTTCATAATGAAAATGAGGTGTCAGAAGCTTCATTCCCCATACCCAAACTTTATGTGGTTTCAGTTATGTGCTACATTACTTTGAGGTTTTTCAATATTTGGAAGCTGAGCCAGCTAGCCATTCTCCTAAATTTCGGACTACAGACTTAACAACCCGTGGAGAGGAATACATTTTAAGACCCAAGTCCTCAGCCTATATAAATGCACAGATATGGAAAATCTTATGCCAAAGCTCTCCTGTGCCCTGTGCCCACTAAAAGGCAGAACAGAGAGAAATGCAAAAGGTCGAAGGTCTAGAAAGATTTTTTAGGGAAACAGAAATTTTAAGGAAAAAAGAAAACAACAACCACCAAACAAACAAACAAACAAGCAAACAAAAATAAAAACACTACACAAACTTTTAGGAGCAAGAGGTTTAAGAACAGCTGCAATAAAATACACCAAAAAAAAAAAAAATCTGTACAGAAACTTCCAGGAGCAAGAGGTTTAAGAACAGCTGCAAGGTTTGGCAGCATTGACGGTATTTTAGATGAAGTAGCTATTACAGAACAGGACAGTTTACAGCAATAGATATCACAGTGGTTTCCTTCTCTTACTTCCAGTGACTACATTTCAGACAAAATCCCATTCATTTACTTTGCCATCATATTTTTTTTAAGTTCAAGTGGTCTGTGGAGAATGTGAAAGGGCATCGTATATCAGTGTACTATGACAAATACTTCCATGTCCAACACTGCCAAACAGCAGCATTTATTCACCTGATTCTGCTCAACCCAACTCTTACATGAGGAGCTGCAGCACATTAACTTGAAATGCTGAATTTTGAGCTGCTGTCCAAAAGGGCAAAAAGCTCATATCTGTGAGGAAGTGGGAGATGTTCAGGGGCAAGCCAGTATATATTAAAGAGCATGACTTCCAAGTACAGAATCAAAAGAGGGTCATAATAAAAGGTATATTTGAGGGAGGTCTTTACTAGTATTTTAATTTGCAGTGGAGGAACCACAGACCTTCCCAGAGCTCCTGCAACAGCCTGAGGTGATGAAGAACAGGTGCCTGGGTGTTTCACTCTTCCCTAGCAGAGGAAGGTCAGCTTTTGTCCTGCTAAGGCTTATGTTACAGCAAGACAGCGGAAGGCATGGTTCTCAGCCCAGAAAAAGGTTTATGAGGTTTGGTGTTACTGCTTATGCCTTCACAAAGGCATTAACAGCCAAGGAAAGAGCTGGAATGCTCACAGGCAGGGAGCTTCCAAGTGGCACTTTCACCCGACCTGTGAGTGTCTGCTACCCGTTCTTCTTAGCAGACCTCTTCACACTTAGAGGTTACCAAGTTTCACAGCCAACCCCCATGTAACAAGATGAGGGTGATGAACATTTTGCTTCTAAAGCAGCAAACTCGGTGTTACTTTCTCACCACTCAGCTGAGCACACATTACAGTGCTGTGTTGGTCTCTGCTAACAATCATAAAGAGATATCAGACATTTCCTAAGAATCAGGTTACAAAAATGTAGCTGAGAGACATGCAAGGACATAAAAATTCCAACGAGATAAAAGCATCCCTGTTTACATAGCAATTCTGCTTCATTAGACTCAATGTTGCTTCATTATATTCAATGCCATTTAGTTTTGATGTTCATTTCAAGGCTGCTTGTTTATACTGCGGCAGAGAGGGGGAAACACAGTAAAAACTCGGGGCTGAATGCAATGCTGAAATGGATTTTAATATGCAATAAAATGTATATATCATGTTCTAGTTAAGACAGCATCACTATTTGCTTACATATGTTACTGTACAAACTATATCCTAAAAATTAAATTTGCCTTCTCGAAATCCCACGAGCAGAGAAATTCTTGATAGAAACAGCTCAGAAACTATTCAGAACAGAGGTATCTTTTTCACCTATTTATGAATACTTTCTGCTAGGTGACATCCACTCCTATTCAGGGCTTTAAAGAAACTTTTTTCCCTCAGGGATGAATTTCACTTATTAGTATTGATGCATACGTCCATCTGGAGTCTTTTGCCAATGGCAAAAATCCAAGGGACATGGGCTAGTACCTTTGAGGCAGAACAGACTACTTGCCACAGTGTAAAACTGCCTACTTTCTTAAAATGCTTTCTATCAAATTTCTTATATGCAGCAGCTCAAACCCACTAAGGGTTTAATTTTTCATTTTATTGTATGCTATTTTGCACATCTTGCTATAGGGTTTCCCTGAAAGTGCATAAACTCATTTTAATTGTTCCCAGTGCTGATTCCCATTTAATTAAACAGTAGTACTCTAGCAAGATTTATTATACAGAAACTGAGACTTTTTTAAAGCTGTAACAGAACATATAATAGATGTGTCACATTTTAAAAGCCTAATTAAACCTATTGTTTCTCTATGTCCTCAGCATGTCTCTCTCAAGTGTAAGATATAATTTTAAACAGCTGAGATGTTTATTTCCACGATCATATGAGCCGGATCCACATTTTGGGTGGCTGCTCCTGGCAAAGTGAATGGAGCTGTCAGTAAGAGTATGTGTGGTGTGGGCACTGAATATAACTCAGATAAGTGAAAGGAGCGAGAACCAGAGGACAGGTTTCGCCCTTTGTGGGTGTTGTCTGATGCCCTTGGATGGGAAAGGGTGCTGAGTCAGGCTTAGGGCGGCAGGTGGAAACCCAGTCCCATCCCTCCCGATGTGCACAGCTTTCTGCCCTTCTACACCCCCACACCGAGCCTGACCCCTGCAGAGATGAACTGGGGAGAGCCGGACTACCAGGGAGCCTTTCCAACCTCACCAAAGAGCCTTTACAAGACGAACAAACTCATCGCTCGGGTGGTGCAGGGGCTGGGCTTCACCTGCCTGCAGCAGGGAGCACAGGCGGTTCTGAAACCAGCAAGGAGGACAGAGAAGGGTGCAACCAGCCAGTGCCAGCAGGAGAGCAGAGCGGGCACGGGAATGCTTTCCCTCAGGGATGCCTGCCAGGACAGGCTGCTCTGAAGTGCCCCTTCCTCGGGGATGTGGCTCATAAATAAAGGACATTTGTCTGGAGCTGCAGACAAAAAGACAGCAGCTTTGCATGAGCTTCCCCCTCCCAGCTAAGGGGTGCTGGTGCTGGGTTTCTTTAAGCACCTCACGTGCCAGCTCTCAGATGCTAAAAGGAAATAAAATAACAGTGATTATTAGGACAGAGCCGCGTAGGATTTTCTCCAAAGCGCCCAGCATTAAGCGGACTCTGCTCCCAGAATGGAATCTCCCAGCACTTGCAGGGGTAATTAGGCTACAGCCTGTCTTTCTAAGAGAAATTCCCCCTTATCTGTAATCTCGGAACAGAAGAGATATGCAGCATTTCAGAGACAAGCTGAGCTCCAGCCGAGGAGGATTTGAGCCTGTGAGGCCAAACTCCGCTGTCCCAGCGGTGTTTGAGCAGCGGAGCAGAACCCAGGGCTCGCCTCAGAGCTGTTCCTGCCGTGAGCAGAACCGCTGCACCCCAGCCCTTCCGCACAGTTAATACAATCACAGCTCATTTTAAAGGCAATCAAATACAGCCAGTCCCTAAAAATGAGAATAATAACAGGCACCAAGGGAAGCAAATTCCCCTAGAGATCATTGGAGATTATCTTAGAGAAGAAAATTCAGTACTAGCTCGACATAAAATGTAATAACTCCTGAGAAACATCCTTTAATGGAGAATCAGAAGCACGGTGGTTATTTAGTCTTTGGCATCTATAACCTCTTATAGTGAAGAATACATTGTAATTATTTAGTCTTAAATAAGTAATCACTTTTTTCCTCCTTTAATATTCTGAAAATAATTATATTACTTGAGGTTCATTAACTGTTTCCAGCAGAATAACCAGCTTTATTTAATTAGCTGGATGAAGATTTTTAGTTACTTATTTTCCTTCCATCACTGATTAAACATTAGTTTCAGAAGATTAGCAGCCATTTTCTTCCAGTCAGTATGCTCTCTGGTTTATAATCTTTCCATGGGAGAAAAAAAAATTACAGTAAATCAAACTGAAATTCTGTGCTTGCTTAGAAAAGACGTCAGTGAGAAATAAGGTTTGCTGAACTCCTTCATCCACTATCCCATCCTTAGCAGTGGAAATGGTAAAATGTTCAAAAGCAAAATGAATACCACTTGTAAGGGACCAGATTCTCTTGCTACACCCTTGTCACTGAGCAAGAACTGTGCTCTGGTTATCCTCAAAGGGACACTGGCATGACATAAGCATAAACCTGATTTAATACACCAGCCGTGAATTCCACTCACCTAGATTTGATAGCAAAGCACATCGCTTCACAGATTGAAATATGAACTGTTGCTCTCCCAATCCAATTCCAGCACATTATGGGCATCAAACACTGAGGATTTATTCTTTTCCTTAAATCTGACTTTAGGCAATTCCTATAGAAGTCAGTTTTACATGTTTTCTGTAGAACTGGTGAGTCAAACATGCCCCTGCATGCTTCAGCTGACCAAAAAAGACAAAATAAATAAGTGTGCACATATGAGAACTTTCTGACAAAGTACAGCTCTGCTACCCTGGAAGAAAAGGGGGGTGGATGGGAGGGGAAAGGCAAAAGTAAGGAAAAAAACATCTTGGAAACAGATGCTGTCTGTGTCTTTACCAAAATCACCATCCAGGCATCCTCCGGCCTGCCAAGTACAGGGAGAGGAGGGTTGCAGGCTGTGGTCAGTGGGCAGGACCCTGGGCTGCTGGGAATCCAGCAGAGGCTCAGCAGGTGAGGAATATTTTTATCAATAATTTACATTCCTATGCAAAGGACCAGTCACTGCAGAAATCATTAGCCACCTTCTCTTGCTGAACACCATCTAAACTCCACAGTGACAAAGATCTGGACCACCAAAAACAAATGATCATGGGATGGCAACACAACTTCTACTACATTAACAGAGAATCAGCACCTTTCTAGAAACAAGATCCAACCACATCAGCTGTCTGCTACTGTCTTATCTTTTCAAAATTTTAGCAAACAGAACCTTCACATCTACAAAGCGTACAAATACAAGCATTAAATTTTATATCCTTTCAGTAGGGAAGGAAATACTGTCTCAACTTGCTTAGCCAGCTAATTTTCGTGCCCTTCACAAATTGTGTTAGTCTGCAGCAGCAAAGCCAGAGCTTTCCCATTGTCCCTGCAGCACATTCCCTTGGAAGTAAGCGCAACCAAGCAAATGCATGAGTGCAGACTTCAAAAAGATGCCCTGCTTTGATGTGCCATGGGTTTCAGGTAGTGAGTATTAGCAGGGGGGTCAGGACTGGTATATGAATCTTTAGTGAGGGCATAAATGTATCTATCTATTTCATCATCAATAACAGATTTGAAATGAAAGTGCAATTTGTCTAATGAGAATTACAAAGTTCTATAGATTGTAGTACTGAATTATTAGTCACTGTTACCTCTCCTGTGCTCAAGGCCTTTTTTTATTAGAATCATACAAACACAGACCTAAACTCTCAGTTACGTCAAGGATCTTTTTACACTTGCCATCCTAAAACAACTTTACTTCAAATTGCATTTACTGGAGGAATTCAGTCTAAATATTCCTGCCTGGCATGTGCAATGGATGTCCACATAAGGACCCCAGCAGCAGAGGGAATGGTGCACTAGAGAAAGATTTTGGGAAGAGCCTTCTGTTAATTTGCACAAATACCCAGCCAGCCGGCAGTCAGAATTCAGACACCATTTAACACCTATTGTCAGCGTAGTTACTTATATGATCTCTTTGAGCATTATATACATTTTCACAGTGGGTAAAATCTACCCAGAACTCAACAAAACATGCCCATCTATTGTCTGGATCTTGCAGAAGGAAGATGAAAGTGAGATAGAGAAACAGTTTGCTTTCTTTTCAGGCAAGTGATGGGGTCACAAACGAAAAAAAATTTCAGCCTCTCATTTCCTCCCTGCATAAGCAGTTACTAAGTTAGAGAAAGTCTCTTTACAAAAGAAGGACTTGATTGGTGCTTTAATAAAGGATGAGGGAAAACTGATAGCAGGCGGCACTTGGGTTCCCATATTCCCAGAGCAAGGTCGAAGTTGGAGGATCACAAATTCAGCAAAGCAAAGTTTCTCCTTTAAACATAGTACAACTTGGCAGGCCATTAAACTTCCCTGCAAGAGCAATGGTATTGGGGTAATTTAATTGTTTATTAGTAAAATTCTTCAGTGCAAAATAGTAAAAACACAAATTCTTCAGGATTAAAAGACAAAAAGTTGGGTTTTTTTAAAATCTTGTGTTAAGCATGTTATTCCATTTCCCTGTCCCTCAAAATTTGGCTTGCAACAAAATTGGAGGATGAAGCCAACAGCTCTGAATCAGATACAGCACTGATTTCAGACACCAACTTCACTGACTCCGGTAGTCGCTCTGGGCCACCACAGTAAATTTGCACCAAGACCAAGTTCACTGCTGCAATTAGCCAGTCTGTAAGGGGAGCTCCTCATTAAGCAAAGGGACTCCTGTTTAAGGAGGACAACTAAGATCTTGATCCAGCATTAACTGGCAAAGACTGTAGATCTACACACTTCCAAAAATTTCAAACTTGTGGCTTTGACAGCCATTTCACAGATGCTCCTTCCCTCCAGCTCCGAGCCTCTCTGCTGGCTCTGTCCTGCTTTTCTATACTTCATTGGCATCTCACAGCTTTGAAAACTATCAGCTGCTCTAAATTTTCTAGTCCATGCTCATAGCCAGCAACTGTGGCTGCTGTTGCTCCTTTTCAACTTAGTATTGTCATCTTGATTGACTAAATCGCAAATCTTTCAATAGCTGATGTGTTTTTCAATTCATCATCTACAAAATAAACATCTAAAGCTCAAGGTCACAGACAGGATTTGGGGGGGGGGAGGGTGGGGACAGGAAAAAAGCAACCTCTAAAAGCCAAATAATAGAAAACAAAATTTAAAATCCTGACATTTACTCTTTTTCATGGTGGAGTGGTTTGCAGGAAAGCTACATGTGATTTTTAACTGCTTGGGACTATCAGAACACACTCTACTCGGTTTGTAGACGGGTGGCAGGTTTTCGCAGCACAAAAAGTCATTACAGTAAGTTCCCCTTCACTGTCCACCCAAACATAACCCCCCAGAGGGGACAGGTCATCTGGAAATTTATAAAATAGCTCACCACCAAGACCGGTTTTCATCTTCTCTTTTAAATAATCAATAAAAATTGTTTTCCAACAATTTGCACCCTGCAAGAGGATTTCATTTTACCTTGATAATTTAGGATTTTCTCTCCCTGCTGTCTGCAGTTAAGGACTTTTTTTAATCTGTTCCATCTGTGAAGTGCAATGAATTTCTGATAGACTTTATAGTGACTGTCCTTACAGTTTAAATCTTCCCAGAGAACTTGTTTACCTGTGCTTACTAACCAGGCTGTGGTGTAATAAATCATTTAAATGGACTTACAATTTGGTTGTAAAACATCAAGGGATGCTGACCAAGAACACTATTACATTATAAGCAGAAAACTGAGGTTATAAACATTGTTCTCATGCATTATACCCAGTGCAAGGTTAGATATTTTATGCAGTAATGGAGGCAATAGAGAAGGTTTTTTCTAATAACATTATCAATGTAAAGAACTATCCTGAAGATGACAACTTCTTGAATCTCACAATGGAACTGATTCTGCCCTGAATTAAGTGGCTTTCACTATGATTCCTTTCAATTTTTGCTGGAACAAATAAATCTGAACAGCCCTTGGGAGCTACATACATGCGTGTACACGTGGGTTATATCGTGGCAGCATTTGGACAATATTACAAACTTGATACTTTTCCATGGAACAAGGTTACTGCACATGGTAGCCCTCCAGGGCTCCCTGGACATAGAGAAGCTCGTGGGACTTGTCAGTGATGTATGAAAGCCATACTATTTTATTACAGCAGGACCTAGAACATCCAGGCAGAGGCCAGGGTGTCATCATGGCAGCTACTTTAAAATCATAATATAAAACCCCTGAAGTCAATGGCACAAAGAAGTATTACCATCATTTGATGGAGAGGAAGAATTCAGCTGACGAACTCAAAGATGACCACACAGAAGCATCTGGCAGAGCCACACGATGTGCCCACACAATCTGGGTCATCTGCCTTCACAACAGGACGTGCCTCCCTGTACTTACTCAGCTCCAAGTCACTCTTCACTTACATAAAAAAACCACAGCAAACACAAACATCAGTTCCTGAAGCATCCCATGAATGCACTCATATTACCCAGGAAGATAGAGCTATCACCTCCAAGGGGTGATATAGGGAGCAAGAAGTGGATCTGTGTGATATGGACGGGACCAGAGCCCAGGTAAGTTACAGAGATGGCAGAGGTGCACAACATTACTGCTCAGCTTAGAAAACCCATGTTTATGCTGTTTAACTACTGGCAGCCTGGGATCCTGGAGAACTTTGTGGAATTAAGGATGCTATCCTGTAGGGAAGGCCCCCTGAGATATCGGAATGACTGGCAGCACACTGTGATACTGTGCAGGAAGGGTTTCTCAGCTTAGTTAAATTTAGCCTTTTTCTTGTGGCTATCAACACTTCACCAGCCAAAACAGAGATAGGATTATAAGCCACAGGCATTGCAAAACTTCATTTTAAGGAGTCAAAGGAGAGCCTTAGGTCAGAATGATCTGAACAAAAATCTACTGGTATGAAGGAAGGGCAGCAAAATAGAAAGGAAAACGAAAAATTGATACCACACACATCTTCAGACACTGGAAAGTGTAAGTCATGAGACCCAGCCACTGAAGTGTAAAGGAGACATGATGAGGAGATGCAGTGGGACATGGAACGGGTAGTTTTGCACTTTCCATCTGTTTCTCTGCTGCCAAAAACCACCATGTGTGCATCGCCCCATGCTTGTTGTTACCCTTCTGCTGCAAGTTTCCACAGTACCTGCTGAAGTAAAAAAGATCACATAAATTTTCTTTGGCCATGTAGGTAAAGCTTACTTCAGGCTTCAGAGTGAAGTGGATGAGGAAAGCTCACATGATGTTTTACAGTGACTCCAGCACACTGGGCACAACGGTCAGCTGGCCCAAACTGGGATGTTTATCAGACTCAGAAGAGGATATTTGCCATCCTCCAACATTGTCTTTGTTCTTTATAAGCTCTGTGGACACTCCAGCCGGAGAAAGAATCTGAGAGAACTCAAACAGAAAAGCAGCTCTTCTTCTTGATGAGCAAAAGTTGATTTGATTTATACTTCTTCTACCTAATTTATAGACAAAGCATAAGAGTGTGCTAATGTGGGGTCAAAGGATTATTCTCTGGGTCAAATTCTGCTCACAGCTGTTTGAAAGCAAATTTTTACATCCATTTAATTAGCATTTACATTAGTGTAATCAAGTGAAGAAATTGTCTAGTCGACTCTGATCTGATTCTCACACTATGAAAATTCAAAAAGAATTAAAACATTCCTATTTAAATAGGCAATTTTATGCAAAAGGACTGGCAACCTCTGTGTCCTTACGAGTTGGGAATACCACCTCTTAGCACCCCACCACTTCATTTTTAAGCATGCACTTCCATGCTTTGTTCAATAGATCCCTTATCTTAAAGCGGGATTTTCCTATACACCTCTGAAAGCCTCTACATGGTCGTCCTTGCAACCCCATCCCAAAATTTTGCTGCAAAGCTGGCAGAACAAAGAAAAAAAAAAAAAAAAATCACAGCTGCAATGAAGCTTCTGGCAAACCAAGGTCCCTGCTGTCCATGCACATAAATCATCTCCTCCACCCATTAGTTCCTGTCCACACTTCCCTGAGCTCACCGAGATCTGTTTGTACAGCACTTGGGTACGTCAGGTCCATGGCCCATACTGAGTGTTCCTGGGCACAAGTGTAACACAGACCACAAAGAAATCATTATCAAATCACAGGGAAGCTAAAAAGAAGCAGCTTTTCACCCACTTCCAGTAGACAAGAGGGAACTCGGGCTTTCTTAACTTCTGCTTGTACAATTAACACTCCTTCGTTTCACTTTATCATCATGGGGTATTTTCCTATTTGAAATTGTTTATTAAACTGAACCAAATTTTGCTATGTATTTACATTTAATCATCCAGCAAGCCTGATTATCTTGAGTACTAATAATAATCAACACATTACTAACATCACTTTAGTTTTAAGCCTTATGACTAAACATTGCAAATTAATTCCAAGTTAATCAGTTTCATTAGCTATGCAAATATGTCTTTGGCTTAAAGCATTAAATCAGATTTAATTTGCTAAGACAATATTCACTGGGAGTTTATGCAATCCATTCTTGCTTTCCATTAATTAAGGCACATTACACTGTGGGGTCTCTATGCAAAAAAAAAAAATCTGAAAAGACAAAACTGTAAAACTTGTGCCTTCATTTGCAACTTTTGTATTATGACAAGATCTGAAAACAAAAGGAAAAAAATCAAGTCAAGGACACCCAAAAAAAAAAAAACATAACTTCCCTCCTAGCAGAAAATAGAATGGATTTTGATGCAGTTAAACTTATATACATCATAAATGTTATCTCAATATCACTGCGCCAGGTTTTTCTTACTGCAAGAGTAGCAACACAATGCCACAGGTTATAGGAGTGATCTCACTTGTGCTTTAACTCTGAAATATCTCAGTAGAAAGTGTGAAGCAAACTGAGGAGAGCTGAGGATGCTAAGGTGCAGAATTAGTCCTTACAAAATATGCAGCTGTACAGACCCAGGAGAGTTTGTGAGCAACTAGCACTATAGACAAACAAACAGAGTTGGTTGATCCTATTGTTTATTTGGGCAAGTTTCCTTTGCATCAGTGGATGTTTCTCCTGTGCAGAAACACAAATATCAAATGTCGTTGAGCAGGGATTTAAGTACCTGCCCTACTGGGCAGGAAATTATTAGAGATATCTAAACGCCAGGTTCTCTAATACAAAAAACAACCTGAGAAACTGAGGATGTGAGAGCCAGATGAATCAATGGGCTACTCTGGAGGCTTGAACGGGCTGCAGCAGGTCCAGCTGTGGATGTGCTCCTTGTTGCAGAACATCTGGGCTAGCAGATGCAGAGCTGAGCACCCGAAGTACCAGCTCACACAGAAATCACTGTTTACCCCTGTAAAATAAGGAAGGGCCAGTGATTAAAATATAACTTGAACTCCCCATGTGCCACTGATGAGTGACTTGGCTTCCAGATACCTCAGCTCTTAACTTTCAGTAACGCTAGCCTGTGAAGAGGGATGCTTGAAGGACTGGAAAGTGCTAAGTGTAAAAGCACTATGTAAACCTTTGCTATTGTTTTCCCGTCTATTTAGGTATAGATGATGTTGGATTTATCCCAACAGCATTGTGGAAACAGTAGATCCACAGTGGGAAGTTCTGTTTTCAGGAACACCTGGATGTTTGAGCTACGGAAACAGAATCTCTACTCTGTCTTGTGAGCGCTGATTTGAACGGCAGCAGGGTGAGAGGGAATGGTGCAAGTTATTCATAGTTACTTACATTTTACCTCACATCTTCATGTTTCTGCCCTGTGCATTTCTCACTCTTTGAAATGTTAAACATATCTAAAGGCTGGCCCCAAGCCACACAGAGTATGTACATCTGTGTACAGCTTTAGTGTTAATGAGCAAAGAAAGAGAAGGAGTAATTAAGGATTGAACTTAGAGCTAATTTTCATTTGGCTGGACTATAACTGCTACGGGATTTCAAAAGATTTTTCTGTTTCAGATACATCTTGGCCTGATACCAAGTGTTTTGGATTTCAGTGACAATGACCTGTGCCTCTCAACACTCCTTGCTCAGTCAGACCATGACTGGATACAGAAGGAGTTCCATACTCCAGTCATCCCACAGATCTGACCGTACTGCAGTGAGTGGTTATCCACACTAATGATGCTCTTCCATGAAAGAGTCCTTAGGGAAATGGATCAGGTTGAGTCTACCTAATTTGAGAGATGACAGAGGGATCTTTCCTTTGCACCTTTGGTATGTGGAACAAGTGAAATAATACCACATTTGACCCCCTTGTGCTGAGGTGCAGCTTTCCCATGACATCCCAAGCCAGGGGCAGAGGGGACAGGAGAGCCTGAGACGTATTTTCCTCTCCCAAGCACCTTGTGCTTCTCTTCTGGAACACAATTTCTGAATCAAGACTGAGCCTTTCCAAACCAGTGAAAACTTCCTGCTGTTCTTTTCCATTCTGCAAGCCGTTTCTCACAAGCCATCTGCCTCGGCTTTGGCATGAGGACAATCTGGTTAGATCTGGGTTGGCACCAAGCTGGTTGATTAAACCAATGCTCTCTCAAAAATACGTCTGCTCAAAAGGCAGTTTCCTGGATCATTCATAATTCAGGTTTCTTTTGCACACCTAAATTGCATCAGTTATTATATGGAAGTAAAGTCACATCTTAAGACTGGTGTACGACTACACCCTGGGACAAGTTTCACCCCGTCACAGCTACATGAACTTGGAGTAACTGAGCGTAGACAAATGGACCGGGCTATAAAAGTTGGGTCTGACTGCTTCATGTGGGAAGATGGAGGAGGGGATAAATATCTGTCTCCCATGGCAGCTTCAGCAAGTATTCACTTCTTTAGCAGTCCTTTGCAGGACAGGAGCTGTTACTCCACGGATCCACAGGTAGCTGTAACTACAACATGCATCCACTACACTCAGTGGGATTAATGCATACAACTAACTTCAGCCTATGAGTGTGCTCAATTTACTTTTCATGAGATTGCTCACACCCATGCAGTTTCAATAACTGAAAGGCATCCCAGAAATCAGAGACAAATTTGAAAAAAACCCAAAAAACAAAAAAAAACCCAAAAAATTTTCTTCTTGTTACTGTACTTCACTCTTTGCACATGCTCACAAATTTAAAAAGTATACAATTAAAAATCACTCATCTCCTTTAGTTTTTATTCATCACAAATTAAAATGTTGGCTTTTATTTTCATTTGGAGCCCCTTACTCCCTTTAGCAAATACGTACAAAGGTTTCATGGACACATAAGGAGTGTAGATGCTTCCTCCGTCTTTGAGGATTTGGCAATCAATTATATATTTATTTAATAAAGATCAAAGCAGCAAAAAAAAATTTTAAGAGAATACTTGCTTTTCTTTTTTAAGTTTCCCTTGCTCATCTAAACAAGACACGCACCAAAAAGTAATGAGGAAAGGTGTGAAAAGGGACTATCTTGACCTCTACATTTTTCACAACCAAGAGATGTGCTGAACAAATTTCATCTGTGGAGCTGCATCAATTACACATGAACTCACAAGACGTGTACCCTGTTCCTGTTTATTTGAACCCAAAGCTGCTGAAGAGGAGGCTTAAAGCAACTGACATCCTGCGCTGATACAGCCTGGCCCTATTCTCAGCAGCTACACCAATGAGTGCCCTCATGACAGCAAAGAAATATCAGGATCCTGTGGCCAGCCTGCCCTTGGGAAAGGAACACAGCACACTGAGAAAGAAGAGAAAAAAGGAAAGTAGGGGAAGCTCCACGAAATATCTTTCTGATATTTAACCCACCCATATCCTTCTGCTTCATTTCATCTGGAAAACACTCTCCTCTGGCAGCCATGCACACAATCCCACACTGAGCCAAAAGGAACGAGGTGGAGACAGGAGAGTTGAGCCAAAGGGTGCTTGCTGTGTGATCTGGGCATGCAGCAGCTGCTGGCTGCCTAAGCCAGAGCTCTTTCCAGCTCGCCTTCACACACAGGCTTCATCTGCGCGCGGGGGAGCCAGCAAGAGGCATGGCAGGGCAGCACCAGCCCTACAGCTGGCAACGCCTTTGGCTTCTTGGGCTGGCATGGGGACGTAGGAGAGCATGAGCAGAGCAAACTAGCACTGAATGGAGTAGCAGAGGATGCTGTGTGGGAGCTGGAAATAGGGAGGAAGAATCAAGTCCCCTACAGACCAGAGTCTCAGGGTAGCAGTTCCTGCTGGCCAGGCAGTGAGCGTCCACGGAGAGGCCCACAGGCCTCAGGGACCTGCTCCTCTGGGCACCTTGGGCTGGCAGGGCCAGAGCAGGAGCGGTGGGACTGGAGAGAGCTGAAGGGTGCCACGGCTTGCTTTGCTGGCCCAAATGCCTTTGGAGGGAACAGGAAGCTCCTACAACCCAGAGGAGGCCAAGGGACAGGATCTGAAGCACATCAAAGCCTGAGTGATTGTACACGGGAGAACACAGCTCAAGAAGGGCAGTGGGACATCCCAAATTTACATATAAAAGTAGACAATGACTCAAAATCCAAACAGATAAATAATCAGAAACACTGCACTAAGACGTCATCTGCGGCCCTTCCCACTTCATGGGGCTTTGGTGATGTGAGCCACCACCTGAGGACTCGCTTTTAGTCTCCTTTGGCTGGTATTCAAACAAGACTGGCCCTGCTGAGCCTGACAAAACTTCCTTTCATCCAAGTAGGCTAAGCTCAGTCGGAGAACAAGAGGGTGTCCTGATGAGAAAACAAGTAGAGAAGCATTCCAGAGACAGCTGGTAGAGTACATATCTTGGAAAGACATTAACCATAATAATACATATAGAGAAATGCAATAACGTCACAGCAGCAAAGACCTGTCAGCTAATCTGAATCAGAAATTGTAGAGAAAAAAAAAAAAGAAGCAAATGTTATACCGAACTAAAAAACGTAAGAAAAACTACCTCTTATCTTCCTTTACTCCAGGCAGTAGCTTGCAGGTGTTTAAACCCCAACCAAGAGCTGCACCACTCATCTGGAAAGTGGGAGGCACAAATCCAAGTCCCCTTTGAGCAGGAAAGGCACCAAACCCAGGCTCCCTTCCCCTTACAGGCAGCAGCATTTCTTGCCTTTGTGGAAGCTCTTTAAAAGACAGGGATGAGTTTGCAAGGATTTCCTCCTCCCAAATGCTAGGTGCAGTGCTTTGCAGCTCTGGATCCTGAATGGATGCAGCTGTTTGCCTCCAGGAACCCGGCTCTAGGGTGAGCTGGGCTTCATATTCCTGCCTCTGCCCAAAGCTCCCTGGCTTCCTCTGGATGGCTATTTATACAGCTTGCATGACTTGGGATCGCTTTTTGGAGGGGTCTCATTCCATCCATGAGCTTTCCAAGAAGCTTACAGACCAAACTTTGGAGATGGGTGCTGCTGCTGCAGTGGTTGGATAGGTAATATATAGGAAGAGAATTCTGGTATCAGCCCCAGCTCTTCAACATCAGGTGATACTATTGACTTCTGCAAAAACACATCACAGCTAAACCCAGGTAAGAAATGAAAGAATTGGGGTCCGTCATCTCCTGGGGCTGTCCCCAAGCATTACACTCCTTATCCACACCAGTGAAGCACTACTGAAAAGAAAAAAAATAAATAAATAAAAAGAAGAAAAGAGGCATATGAGGTTAATAACAAGTAATCCAAAAGTGCCTATCATTTAGATCTTGATTCCAATCTCACTTCGTGTTGGTGTAAATCAAAACGTCTTTCATTTTTCTTGAATTTCTGCCAGTAATCGTTGAAAGGTTTTACAAAATAGTCTTTCTTTAGGGCTACTAGGCACTGTATATTCAGGGAGATAATCTGGTTGTCAGGATGGTTGAAAACATTAATCTTTCTTGATTTTGGCCTGACAGTGCAACACACACACATCTCCCCAAAAAATATAATGCCTGCTCTAGCTCATTACCTAAACAGCTGACAGACTCCATTAATTTGACATTGAGTTGGGGAAAAAAGAGCTGTATACTTTGTAAGTCATATAAGGGCAAGCAGAAATCATTCCCACATGTTTTATCGTTATTAATGCATTTTCTGACTGATGGCCAATTACACAACATCCTACACCCTTGGAGAGGATCACCTTGGAAATACTGACCTTGAAATAATGTAACCCTCTTAGATGGCAGTGGAAGAGGTAAGAAAGTGAACAAGCTGAAGATGGATAACACGACTACTTTTTGAAATGAACACCAAGACCTGGAATTATTCTCCCTTCTAAGTCTACATATATTTGTCTCAAGAATTTCTATTTTAATGAACTCCCAGGAAAAACAGAAGTATTAACTTCTTTCAAAAACCATTTCATTATATTTACCAAAAGATTAGCATTTATTTAATCATTATAGTATGGGCAGCTCTGTTTTTTTATCAACAGTTTGTGAGTTTTTATTTTTATCTAATGAACTTGTACTAACTATTAAACCAATATTTAATTACTGAAATTACTGCAGTCTTTTAAGGGTGTCCCCTATCTATCTCTGCACTGTCAGAATCACACAAGCTGGCCTGCCTTATGTAGCAATTGAAACTCAGTGTAATTGTAGCCCTTTTGAACCTGAAAGTCCATGAAATACTTGAACCAAAATCTCAGGATCTAGGCAGCATGCCATTATTTTTTTCATACAGTATCCAAATATCACGGGAATGGCAAAGTGTAGAAACTCAGTGGAATTTTGCCAATCTGGCCACATCTACTGATAGAATAAAAAATACCCATTCTGACTAGGACCATTAAAAAGAGATCAGATGTCCCACAGGTATTTTTGTCCAGGGTGGCATCTCACAGCAGGGAGCAGACACATATGTACAATTAACAAGGCTGGGTGCAAAATTGCTTCTTATTTTGTGAACTTTGGAAGTCACATTTTGGTCTCATTTGAAGCAATGTTAAACCAGAGTTTAATCAAATTCAAATTTATGCCATTACAAATATGAGCAGAATTTGGTTCTTAAATTACAGCAGCTAAGCACAACAGATTTTGTTTCCCTTGGAGTGTTTTAAGCTCCTGATACAGAGACAGCTTTTATGTCTTTAATAATGCCTTCTTCCTGAATTCAAAAAGGTAAGCATCAAACACAACCCAGAAGAGCAGGGCTCCCTTCATTACTCACGATGGCTTTAATTTATTTTAAAATAGTCTTTAAATCAGTGCATAATACGTGCTAAAAGTGACAGAGGAATCAGGCTCAGACCTCAGTGTGAATGGCTCAGACCTCATTGCAAATGGCTGTACCACCCTCTTTTGACATTTTGAGATAACAGACAAAAAATAAATAGGAAGGTGAAAGAAAGTCTTTGGCAGAGGGACTGAAAGACCACGCTGTACTTAATTATTAGATTTATCATCCAACTGACACACGGATTACTGGATCAAAGACCAGGGGGTTTGTCATCTAGTGAATAAAGCTTACAACTCATCCCGCTTCAAAGCTTACCCAGCCTTTAGGCTTTGCCGTCTTACTGTACCTGTACAAATTCACAGCCTGCCTTTTCCATTCAGTGCCCCTCTCAGGCACTCACACGTTGGTGCAGACAAGGAGCCCCACTGGCCTCACTTAACACCTGCAAGTGCACACTCACACACAGGGTTGGATAAGCCAGACTTAACCGATGGGTCAGTCAGAGAACTAATTCTAGGGCCCAAATGGGAAAAATCCCACTCCCCTGACTCTCCTAATTTACCCTCCACTGCAGAGCTGGTCCCGCTGCTGAGAGCCCAGGGTTAATTCCCCAGTGCACTCAAAATCTCCACATAAAGATGCAGAACACCCACAAAACGGTCACAGTCCTCTAATTCATAAAGACACGAGCACTAACCCTGTCATTATATTCATGAAGAACTGACTCCCCTGGCACTACACTGAAAGCACACACAGTGAAGTCCTGGGGCAGACAAACAATTGTACAGAGACCTGATCAGAGCCAGATTCATTTCCAACTACTTACAGACAAGCCACAGGCTTCTTTCTCTCTCAGCATCCTTCCTCCAGTCTTTATTGGAGGTAAATCACTGGTTTATTTACCCTGGCCAAAGCCCTTCCCAAAAATTTAATATTTTTTTGGTCAGGAATTGCCACAAATCAAAGCACGATGATGCCAGACAAACTGGGAAGAAAGAGTCGATCATTAATTGGCTAAATAACAGAGACCCACTTTCTGTAAACAAACTCTTCTATTAATGAGTACTCAGGAGGATGGATGTGGTCCAAAGTTACTTACTGATTGCTTCTTTGTGACTGTAGTGACATGTTTTTAACCACGTCTTTACAAACATGTTTCTTTTTGGAGTTCTGGGCCTGGTTAAAGCAAAAGACAGTGAAATGTTAAAAATGGGATTAAAAAGTCAAGTAATGGAAAGGAGCTGAAGGTTTGTGTTAAGTGGGAAGCGGTACTTGACTAAGCTGGCTAAATCACTGTCAGCTCTAATTCAACTGTAATTAACACAGCTCAGCACATTGAGCAGTATGTTAGCAGGGCTATGTCAACTATTCTGGCCAAGTTAATCTATAGGACAGAAAATAATGACCCACTTTAGGCTTAGTTCACTAAATAGTTCACAGAAAAGCACTTCATCTTCCCAGTACCACAGTGAAAACAAAACCTCACACAGAAAGCAGTGAGCACAAACTCCTGTGATGTGCCATACTGCCTGTTACCTCTGTGCTGCTCTTGGTGTGACACCTGCTCTTAGGATGAAGTGTGCACTCAGGAACGATGGGATCTGAATTACCATTGCACCTTTATAAGTCTGTCTGCGTGTAGGAGACTAAAGCAAAAAAAAAAAAAAAAAAGCATAATTCTTTGTGGCAGACGTACGCAGCATCAGACGTTTCTAACAGAGTCTGAGTGGAAGAAATACTGGAGCATCTGTGGGCTGCTCTGCTTTTCAGGCAGAAAGCACAATCCATGGCAGCCTACATGCTCACTGTTATCTTCTGGAAACTGGAAAAGCATATGTTGCAGCAGATGCTGCACTATGATTTCCCCCCTTGGACTCTGTTAAGGGCATTCAGCTAATTGTAGCACTGTAATTAGCTGTGTTCTGTATCTCAGAAGCAATTTTTTCTGCACAGGAGTATTCCACTGGCACTGCTTCTCTGAGGAACTGTAAGAAGGCATGTTAAGGTTAATAAATGGGGAAAGGGAAGGAAAGATAGTAAATTAGAATAATTGGCCTAAACTGGGTCTACAATGACTGCAACTTCTGGGTTGCTCCTGACCGAAGTGGGCTGACGGGTTGCAGCCCTGAGTGAGAAACCTTGTACCAGCTCCTCCAAGCCAGATCTGCCAGTCCTTGCTCCATCAACCCCACATTTCAGGTCAGTGGGAGATCCAAAGGAGTAAGGACTGTGGGGTTTTCCTGTTTGCATATTTTGCCTGTGCAGAACAAACCTACAAGCTACAGCTGCAGCTCTGGCAGCTGTTATCACTCCTGCCATTCCTCTCTGCTGAAGGGCTCACATACACTTCTGCACAGCGGCCTTGAGGCAAGGATTCAGGAGAGCACTCCAACATGTGGAAAGCAGTCCCTGCCTCTGCCAGCACTTGAGCAGAAGAATAACATCAGGCATAACTCTAATTCCCTGTGACTTCAGTGAAACTTCAACCCATCAAATTTAAGCTCCCACTTAAGTACCGCCAGAATAAAGATGGTTCCTTGAACTGTAAAAGGCATATATTGCCATTCATTTTGATTATACAGCCATGTAAGAATGTAGGTGTGAAACTGTTTGTAGTAGTTTTGTTGTGGTTACAGAGCTGTAGAAGGCTCCTCCATGCATAAACTGCTGTTACACTTGAGTCTGTCAATTTAGGTTAAACACCGTGTGAGTATATGCCTATACTATGGATAATTACTGCTTCATCTTGGACAGATATCAACTCAGGACCAGATGTGCAAACAGCATGATTAATGGTCGTGTCTTCCCATCAGAAATAAGGTTTTTTGCTTACAATTCTAATTTAGGTATGTTAAAAAAAATTGGCATCGAAGCATTTTGATATATAAGGGTAACATTTCTCAGTTTCAGGGGGCACAGTGTTCAGGGATAGGTGCACTTTCAGGGGGGTAAAATTTCTTCTCCCTAGGTGTACAGTATTCCCTTTGACAGCTTAGCTGAATTAGTGGGCAGAATGCAAATCAGTGGGCTGAATGCAATTAAGTATGATTGTTACAGATTATTGAATGGCTTTTGCATGTGATCACAAGATAGATGCTCTTACATACGTGAGCATAAAGACACATATGTTATATTTATACGATTTATAATTGCACAGCTAATCACGATGCTTTTCCAAACCTGCTGAATGGGCAGGAGGAGGTTCAGAGATCTGATATGTCTTGATATCAGCACAAATCCAGCCCTCAGTGTGCCTTAAGTTACAAAACACCTCACAGCCACTGGTACTTTACATGGAGGTCAAAATGCTGAAGGCAAAAGAGAAGCAGGTAAGGACAGAGAAATGCCCCTGCTGCCT
>VYZQ01062689.1:5297-35873 GCA_013400655.1 Mystacornis crossleyi
GTTTCACTTTTAGTATCAAGACTAGCATGTTCTTATACAACAGAAGTAGAACATCAAATTTTTCCGTCAGAGAAATGTAAATATTTTAATTTAATTTCCTGATTATATTTGCTTTTTTGGTGATAGACTTTGATTTTTCATTTTTACATAAAATTACATAATCAAGTTTGGAATAAACCTTAATTGCACACCAATATTTCCTGCTGCCAATACGCTTTGTAAAATTATTGACAAAACTAAGATGCTTTATGACTTTCAGACAAACCAAGACCGTGGACTGTGCATACAATGCAACACAAACACGGCAGAGATTCCTAAGCAAGCCTTTATATCTACACAGCATATCGGAAAGGCAACGTAGCTATCTTAGTATGGTTTTGCTTATTTTCTGTGATGTTCTGCAGTGTGTATAGACAGGCTCAGGCAACTGTCCAAATGCTAGAAAAGGTACTCAAAGTGTTTCTGATTCCCTTTTATGCACAGGAAACCACTAAAAGCCTAATATGAATACGAGTAAGGCGTGAAGACATCGCACCAAAACCCACTGCCAATGCAGAGTAATGGTCCCACGGGGAAATTCTTTCCCCAATCCTGCAGCATTAGGATAGACCTGCTGCTCTGCCAGTCAGGAGCATCTGGCCCAGCTCCGAGCCCGGCCTGAGAGCACAGAAAGCAGTGCAACCGTGATAGCTTTGGGAGCCAGTGCTGACTGCTCCAGACTCTGGCCAGCAGTGCCAGCTCTGACAACAGCCACGCAAGCAGCTTGAGACACCATTCCTGTACGAGGGAGAGGAACTACTCAGTGAGCAGCAACATTATTATGTCTTGTTCAGAAAACAAGTCTCCCACAGAGAAAACCGAAGATTAAGTGGACCCACACAGATGTCTCTAGACTCTTATTACATCTAAAATTAACACGGGGGTTCTTAAATATATCAACCACAATCCACAGCACAACATAGCTTCAGATGCTCTGAAGATGCTTTTTCATCAGAAATGGCAGCTCCAGTTGTTATAATGTGACATGCTGGCTAGCACAAAGGAACAGCAGAGGCAACCCTTACTCATTTCCCTAAAGGAGAACCATGCATTGTAAAAATATCTGAGTCTGACAGGAAGTGCAGTTGTTATGCTCTGGCACTGAGTTCACTTTAAACTCCAAATTAATGGGAAAAAGGAGACAAATTCATTAAAAAAAAAAAAAATCAAACACCAATTTCTGGCAGCAGCTTTGTGAAGGACTTTGTTGAACAGAATATCAAAATCTTAACTGAATAAGAATTAGGGTGAAAATTTCCCTGATAAAGACATCTGAAACTCATCTAAGTATGCCAACAAAAATGAAATGAGAAAAATCAGAAGATTTTAAAAATTTGCACAAATTGCAATAATATTAAAATTCAGTGGTGGATTCTGTTGAAATGGATGTGGTTTTTTACCTTAAGTATTCAGGATACCTTTCAGGGAATGGAAATATTTAAACAACTTGTCAGTTTTGAGAAGTTAAACAGAGAACAGCTATTATCTCCAGTTATCCTGCTGCTTATAAGCACACCTTCATGATATATATTATTACATATTTATGACTTAATGACATAATGTAAAAATGGGTGTAATTCCACAGTATTCAGCACCTCGGAGTCAAATGTCTTCATATTCTTAGTCCACTGTGCAGGCACAAGATCCCTCATACGGGCATAAATATTCCAGACCTGCATCTAATGATGCTACAACTTCCTGTTGGAAATACCTAATAAAAGTTTGAACTATACAGAGTAAATCTGGACAAGTGGTATGACATACAAGCATATCATTGTCATATTTTGAATAGTGGACTTGTGAACATTTTTTATGGCACTTTTCTTCTGCTGAGTATCCTTGAATTCTCTGATTGGATTTGCTAGATTTCTATAAATGTAACTGAATAAATCAGAACACCAGACCACATTCTGTGAATTTTTGCCACAAAATTAACTGCCAGTAATGAGTAGCAGATACTGGTTTGTAGCAAAATAGACAGATGGTCAGTTAATCTTAGATCTTGGAAAAATCCTAAAGGGAATATAATAAAATAAATGAACACAGCAAATTCAGCCTTAGTTTGAATATGAAAGTTAAACTCTATTCATGTTATTCTTATCCAAATATCATGAATATATTGACCAAATAAAATTCCCCTGGGAAGAACTCTCTCAGTAATCAAATTGTTCATATTGGTCCAGCCATTGCAAAGTAGTACTGATAAAAATATGGGAAACAGGGAGATACTTGAAGGTAAGTCACCTTTTAAATTTAAAATGTCCTATGAAAATGTACTGACATGCTAGAAACTGTAAAATTAGATTTAACTTCATTTCCAAGAAGTTTTGAGGAAAAAATGGGATTGATATGTTGAATATACAGTATTTTTAAAAAATGAAAACAAAGTGGTATTTTCATGCTTTTCCAATTCATGGAAATGTTGATTTAAAATATTTGGAAATATCAAAATGGAAAAATAAAATATTCAAGTACTTTGAAAATGAAGTAGTTTTATCTCTCCTCACACTGAAAGCACGGAGAAGCCTAGAACAGATAATTTACAGTAATGACTTGGATAACTGTCCAGCCATATTTACTAGAAGCTTTGGGTGTTGATTTTCTTAATTTGAGGAAAAACACTCTGGCAAAAAGAATATGGGAGATGAGATTCCTCCCTGGACTACTTCACACAAAACAAATGTATGATCTCTGTCCTTTCCTACCATCTATGATCTCTGTCCTTTCCTACTATGAAAATAGGCAGCAACAGGCTTTATTAAGGTGATGAAATTCTTAAACTGCTCATAGGTTTTCTTAAATTCTGACCCCCTTGCTACATACTTAAATTCAACCAGTGGGTGCTACAGTTGTGTTTGTCCTAGGATGTTTCCATTCAGCCAGATTTGCATATCAAGCAAAAGAGGTGGAGTAGTTTAATCACTTGTTCTGGCATGCAAGAGATTAATATTAATTACAGTCTTCCAAGTATCATTTAGCTTCTTAGCTTTCCCGGAGCTGATTACGTTGTAGCACATTTGTGCAAGGAGCTTGTTTTACATTTATTTACAGTACGTGAAACCCTGGAAACATGTCTTGTGTGTTTTGAATCACAAGCCACACGATCTATGGGATGCATAAAACATAAAGTTGGAATCTATTTACCACTAAAATAAGCCCTTTAATATAGTCTCAGTATAGGCATATCTTATTTAAAGTCTCTGCACAGAACAACGTGAAAGTCTAGAATTAACAAGCAGTTAATTAAAGTGCCAAAGTATATCCATCTAAGAGACAGAAGACTAACTATCTTAAATTAACTTAAGATTTATAAGCAGTTCTTTGCCATTACCCTTTCAAAGCCTGAAGACACAAGTTAATGCCTGCATCTGCAAATTGGGTAGAGTATACCAATCTCTCTTTCAAAGTGACTATTCTATCAGGGACTGGGAAAAAAGTAATCAGACAAAACCAGTGCTTTCAGCTTCTCCAAAACCAGTGCACAAACAATGTTTGATCTGTTTAAACAGACACAGCAACAGAATACTAATTTCAGAGTGAATTCATTTCAGAGCAGTGGCATTTCTGCAATTCATTTTCTAGAGAGTCAGAAACCATAACAATTATCATGACAAAAGAAAAATGAAGACCTATTCCCAGATTTTGATCTATAGTCTATTCCATCACCAGACAACCAGCAAAAAACTTTTCTCTTCACCTGCATTTGGACTCATAGAGAAATACTTACATCCAGATGGCAAAATTGAAATAATCTACATGCCCTTGCACCTGGAAGTGAGTCACTGTTAGAATGTTATAGGAAAGTATTTGTATAGAACAAACTACAGCTTTGAGGCTGAATGGTTTTACGGAAGACATATGAAATTTTGCTCTCCATGAGGAAATCAACCAAATAAGGATCTCCTCAATTTAAACCAAATCAACAAAAACAGTGTCATTTTCTGATGTGGAAAAAATTCTAAAGGAAAACAACATTTTGGAATGGGGAAAGAAAGTTAAATGTGTTAGGGAGATTAGATGCATTAGGGAAAAATTCATGTCAGGTTTAGAACAGAAAGTGAATAAAACTAAGAAATCAAGTTCATTTTATTCTGAGAAGCATGCGCTATACAAAATATTCGTATGTCATAGCTGAAGGAAGGAACTGCTCAGTATCGTGCAAGTTTAGGCAGTAGAGAATTGAATACCCAATCCCAGATAATGAAGGCTTAAAAAATATTTTAGGAGAGCAGTTTCTAGCATTAGATTAAAAATTCCAGGATACATAGTAACAAAATCCAATGAGAAAATGGTTCATGCCATAAATGAAAGACTAAAGAAGCTGCCCTTCATACAGCTGAAATGTCAGCAGGGAAAAAAAAAAGAAAAAAACAGTATTATAAATGGGGACTGTACACCAAATCTGGGGATATTGATGAGGTATGCAAATCACTTTCTGAGACATTGCAGGGTGAAGAACTTGGACCTTGTGTAATAAAGGAAAATGTTCTCTATTACAGAGTGAATAAGAAGATAGAGGAAGTATTACCAGGTATCATAATTTTAGGTAGCACAGAGAAGATTGAAATGACACAGCAAAATTGAAGGGGAAAATGAGATCTCAACCACTGATGGGAAAACTAACAACAAGGTTTAAATTGCAGCACAAAACGTACAAGACAGGCATCAGGAAAAGCCTTCCCAAAGTGCAGAGAGGTAAGAAATGGAATATATAAAGTTTGTAGAGTTTCTTACACTGAAGGCTTTTATGGGTAGATTCAGTCACTACTGACAGACATTTGTAGGCACGGTTGATGATGGACTCAAGTGGGATTTCTTGTCACCTTGAAATCTGAGAGCTCTATTTCTGTCTAATTCCCCAGTCATTAACATCAGAATAAATAATTCTACTCCGCAAACTAAGCAGATACTTTAAGTCAATAGTATCAAATTTTAAAAGTCTTTCTGTTCACATATAAATAAAACTATATATGCTTTTTTTTTGCATAAAAAATACATATATTCACCTACATGGAAGTAAGATGGACCCTAAGTAGGGTTATTATAGATAATCCTTGTCAGCCTCACTGATTCCCTGTAAGACTCCAGATAACTCTTCTGAGCTAAAGGGCATATGCTGAGGTGCAGCACTGATAAATTTTCTTTTTTTATTAAATTACAAAATAGACTTGTCATGGTAAGTTCTCTTCTTTGTTGTTCATAAATCAGCAGTATTGGGGAAAAAACCTAATGAATCATATGTGAAATGCCCCGCCCCAGCGCAAACACTTAGGTAGATTTTCACATGTTCTTTTCTTCAACAATGCATACAGCAAAAAAATTAAGATTACTCTTACAATTTAAACACATTAGAACGTGCATTTTTTGAGATGGCAAGTTAAAAATGCAGCTTATGAATTATTTAGACTGTTTGGAGCCATTAAAAAATTCGTTTGATTAAATTTCTTAATCAATATAAAAGAAATAATGCAACTACCAGCAACACCTGGCTCAATAATGTTTAAAATAGTCTATAAATGACTTGCACTGAGCACATGAACTGCAGTTCTGCCTGTAGCATGAGTTATGGCTCAGGGACAGCACTAAATTATCTAAGGCATATCCTAATTGTTTGATGTAAAAGGAACCCCAAACATCTATCTTAGGTGTGGAGGTACACCAGTCTGGTCTATCTCCTGACCATGCCAGCTTTGCAAACTCTATAATCCCACGCTTACTGTGAGTTTCTCATCTCTGCCTAGTGTTGCCTTTACGGCTTTGGCAAAGGAGAAGGTGGTGGCTGCATCCATCTGCCCTCACAGACGCCACCCCTCTCGCTGAGCAATCACAGCTCCACTGGGAACAGTGAGTGAGAATGGCAGAGGAGGTTTCTCAAATTCTCTCTCGCTCTGATCACGGATACTGGGGCTCAACAGTTGGCACAAGAGGATTGGAAAGACATTCTTACCAAGAGACTTCTTGTGGAGGTCACCCCCTGGGGGGATGGACCTTCGGAGTGGGAGCATGGGTCGGGTGACACGGGGCTTCCAGGCTCCCTGATGCTGCTGTACCTAAATCCTGTTCCTCAGTGGTCATTTCAAACGTACCCTGCCCTGGCAGTGCTGTACTTAGGGGGGTGTTCAGATGACTCGAGAGAGCTCTTGGAACAATCTGGCCTAGGCCCCCAGCAAGGAGCTGGGAGAAAATAAAAATATCTATGAATATCTACACAAAATATCCTCCTCTGATTCTTTCTACGGCCAAAGCTGTCTGCCAGGGAAGGGTGCAGGCCAACCCCACTGCAACAACTTCTTCCTTTCCAGCCAGTGCAAGAAAAACTCAAAAGCATTGAGGCTAGTTTTTGCCATCTTTCTTCACATTAATTTTCATTCTTTCCAGCTGTATTCCCAGAGGATAATCCATAGTGATTGTGTATCTACCCCTGTCATACAGACTGACTTCACAAAACAGGCACTCCCTCCTCTACAGCAAAAGTCAGATTTGAGTTTTCCATGAGCAATCCCTGATGACTGGTATTTAAACATTCAAGTTTTAATAAAACAATGTCTCAGACAACTCTTCTTCCTCTAAAACCAGCAGTATAAATATTTGGAAAACTTGGTGGGTGTTCTGAGTGTAGCAGAAGACTGTAGGAAGAGAAAGACTGAGAGAAACTGGCAAAGATGATTAATAAAAGTTTATGAAATAAATAATGCCTAAGGGTTAGCTGCTGCAAAGATAAATTGCCCCTAGAGGAGACAGATTCTAGTTATGGAGAAATGAGCTATCACTTTTGGATAGCTTAATTTATAAAAGAAACAAGCTTCTGAGCCTAGAATTATTTATAGAGAGATATTACAAGAAATATGTCTAAGCTGTTAATAATCATGAAAGAGAACAAGGAGGTGTAATGGTCAGTTATCTATCAAGAGATAAAGAGGGATGAAATGTATCTTTTCTTTTTAATCAGAAGATTTTCACACACTAGTTATACAAAATGGATTTCAAAGGTTGGAATATTGATTGTCTTAAAATTGGTCAAATTATCATATTCATTTCTGCTGGCAGTATGTCATTTTTGAAAGAACACTGCAGCATCAGCAGAACAATGTCAGTGAGATCTGTGAAAATTACCTGAAACGCATACTTTCAAAGGCTGTTGATAATAATAAGATGCTCTCCTCGTCAAAGTGAAACCTGAAAGCAACATGCTGTGGAACAGACACAATGCTTTTAATCTATAAAGCATCTCAGTAAAAGGTGTCCTTTGCTCTTTAACATGAAACAGATCTCCCAGACACAGGGAGGAGACGCAGTGAACTTAGCAAGGCCAAAAACCTCTCACAGACCAAAACACTGCTGGCCTTAACTTCTTTTACACAAGAAACAAAGCCCAGGCTATTTAGACACCTTCTCTGGAGAACTGCACAGCCACCAAAGCCCTTGGCTCTTTCTCCTCAACAAAGTGGAATTTGATAGTGAGATGACGTTTTCTTTGTATGTGCATATTTCATTTGTTGCACAGATGCCCACAGTGTGTTTGTTAAAAAAATATAATAACCATAATAGGGCAACGCTTTTTTGGGGCATCAGGCCTCTAAAGCAGCATGGTCAAGGGCTGTCTGGATGGTGAGAGGAGTCACCACTGCAGCAGTCCAGCTGGACCAGGAGAGACTCCCTGAACCTTCCAGCACATCAGCTCTTCTGGCATGTGAGCATGTGAGCTGGAGTGAGCATTTTGTCGTGGAGGGTGGGCTGATCTAAGACCACAAACAACAGCTCCTACTAAACTCCTCAGGCCATCAGTCACCACAGTTTTCCTTCCCTGCTCCTCAACTCCCACCCTTCTGAGGAGGCTGAACTCCCAGGAGAAGTGGGAATAAACCTACAAGAAACCAGACATTCTCCTCTTCTCTCCCTGCGCCTGGCCGAGGCTGAGGTGGGCAGAGTGGGACGCCCCGGGGCTGCTCAGGGCTGTCACAGCCTGTGCTGCCAGGCAGCTGGGGACGTGATCAGCCGTGGTGTCTTCTGAAGACACCCTGGGAATAAAAAATGGATTCAGCTCTTTAGTCTGTTGCATTTTGGAGCATTTAATTTCTTAATACATTAAAAATAAAACAATGAGTAGCTGACAAGTTATTTTAGCATAACTGCCTAAGGTTATTACCATTCCGTCTGACAAAATTAGGGAAAAGTGTAATCATTGCTGAAGGGAAAAAGCAGTCAAATAGCAGAAATCTGGTGATAGCAAGTTAGTTCATGATAAAAATGTTAAAAATGAATTACTCTTTCCCCAATATTCACGATCAGTTTCAAAACATAATGTGCCAGTACCTGTCCATATGAAAACATAAAGATTGGGAACACAATGCAGGAACACAGATGTCATGGCAGAGGACTTCACTGACCTTTAAATAATAAAAGCATAGACTTTTACTTTAATAGACTCTGGCATTATTATAATTCTGTTCTGCTAAACCACAAAATGTGAGTTATTACACATTTTATCCAGGTCAGTTGTGTTAGGATGAGGATTTTAAAACAACCACAAAGAACTTCAGTAGATTACACAAATCATATGCAGGATTTGATAGGTCTGAACAGCAAAAATAATTATTGAGTCCTTTTAAAGGACTTGTGAATACAAAGTGTGAATGTAATGATTATATTAAAGTCAAAGAATAGAAAAAGGTTTGAGGATTATTTTTTGAGCTCCTTGAAGTAAATTGTTTTTTTATCACTTTGAAAGCATGATGACTAGATTAAGACACACTACAGATAAAACACCTGGCCAGGCAGGCAGCCTCCAACCAGTCATCTCTGCATAGCACACTCCTGCACTCTGTTAAAAAGCAGCTGCAAATACACATGCTAAGGGAATCACAGTCACAATCTTTAGCATACTAATATGCCTGGTGTGATGCATTAGGAAGGCAAAAGTTCAACTCTCAGTCAGATCAAACACGTTATTTACAGTTCTTGGTGTTACCATTTGCCACACCAAACAGCCCTACTGGAAGTAGCCCTCCCAGTGATTAGAAAATTGAAGTAAGTTTTAATCTTGAATCCCACCCCACCAAGGCTTGCACTAATGGCTTGCTTAGATTAGCCTGCTGTGCAGCATCACAACCCAGCACCACCTCTGCCAAACTGCTGCCACAGAGTGCTGAGAAACACCCTTCTTAACTGATGCAGGAAGGAAGCAGAGAAAAAAAACATGTTCTGACACAGAAGAAGTCCATCCAGCACATATCTTTTGCTTCTGGAAAGTAAACACCACCATGTTCTCATGGATGAGAGAATCCTTTTAGTGTGAGTGCAGTGAAGCTAAGCGATAAAACAGGATTTGGCACTTTGCTTTTCTGAAAACCCTGTATTTCCTACTAAATCAGCACAACTAGTGAATGCACAGGTTACATAGGTGATTAGGAACATCTCAGTCTGGAGTCTGTTTACTCAGTGTGCTACTGTATTAAAGCTGAGGTGAGTAGTGTTGACATAGGTGGCAGATTGAGCAGCTTGGCTACTAGTGCAAATTCTGAATTCGTTGTTGTGATGCAACTAAGCTGTCACCATGACAATCACCATGTACACTGCAAAATAATCCACAGTTGCAACATCTCCTTCTAGATGGGGAATGGTTTGTTAACTGCTTATCATCAGCTGCATCCTTTGATGTACTACCTAAAAGCAGGAGTACTGGAATAGTTCCACCAGAAAATTGATGCAAAAGAGATGTTAATTAAGCACACGTTAAGTGTTTCTAATAGAGTTAAAACCAAGATTCAGTAAAGATTTCATATCATAGCTTAAAAAACAAGACTGCAGCAAAACTAGCTGGACAGAAGTGTCATAAATGATACATTAAGCTACCTGTCTGACAAAAAACCCCAAACCAACAATAAATGATCATTTATGGTTAGTGCTTCCTACTTAAATGTTATCTATTACCTCTGTGATTTTACAGCCTGAAAATACATCTTATCTATCTACAGTATTTCAATACCCCTTTCAATAATCTTTTTAAAGTACCAAGAAGGAAACAAAGTGCAGTAAACTTGAATTAATGAGCAGGAGAGTGTAGGATGCCTATCAAGCTGCGTAATACTGCCCTTTCAGAAGCAATCCTGCATCACAACATATTGTACACAGTCACAAAAATCTTCGTTGCACTTAAGATCTTTGCATTGCTGTCCACATACATTCTGTCTTTGGAGTATGAGACCCAGTGAAATAAGAAAAACCTCTGAAAAACTTCAGATTAGAAACACTGTACATATAGTCCTAAAATTCATATCTTGCAGGTATCTGAAAGACCCTTCTTCCTCCTGTCTTTCCACACTGCCAGGATCTATATGGAAAACTCCCTTAATCTTCACACTCAGTAAAGCCATCCTGTAGATGTCACTTTCATTCACCCCCTCACACTTCAAAAGTTTGCCCAGCATATATGCCATGTTTTATTCCTATAATATCCTTTCTGTTTCACTAGGTATGTGCAGTAATTCAACTGCATTTTCCAGTATGCAACAGTGAAATCTGTAGAATTAAGCCACAAAGTCCAGACCTTAAATCACATCTCCTGTCTCATTGCTTCCCTCAGTATCTCTGTCTTTGTCTTCAGACTCTTCACATCACTTGTATTTCATTAACATCAGAAAATGTCAGTCTGAATTCTAGTATACTCTTGATAGTAATGTCAGAAATAATGTCAGTGTTTTCCCTTTGGAGGAATTCCTCACCAAAATCAATGAGAAGATATTAGAAAAATTATCCTTCATTAAGAGCTCACTGTAAGGGATCGAAAAATGAAGGTACAATAGCAATATTGAAAAACTGTCTGTTAGAAAGCTTATTACACCAGTGTACAAATACCAATATACAGCTTTTTCTCCCACTCGTTTTTTATCTGTTGTCTCTCATCTTTTACTTCAAACTCTTAGAACAGGACTTCTTGCATACACTGTAGAGAATCTGGAAAAGGACACCCATATTCACAGTATTACAGTATAAGCATAATCAGCAGATGCTCAGAGAACATTTTCCTGATATCAACGTGCCAGAGGGTGTCCCAAGAAATCCCCACTTCAGGAAAGCAATTAAGAAGAAACAAAAATCTGCTGGTTCATACTGATCACTGACCCACAACAGGAAAGGAAAAACGGAGGGTTTACAATTTATTCTCCTTATCATCACATCACACAAAGTAGTCGCAGGACAGTCCTGCATAAAAAAATTTAAAACTGTACTTACTATGGGACAAGGAATTTGATCACTGACAAAAAAAGAAATTATTCAAGGCAAGCCTCCCCAAATTAAAAATAAATTTTAAAATAAATAAAAAAACCATACAAAGCTTAATAATAAGACTGTATTATTTTTTTACATTACAGAAGATGGCAACAATTACTGCCATAACAGAAATTTATTTATGACTTCCAGTTACTTAAAAAATTTCACTCTGATAATAATGCCCAACTGTCTTTGCATAAGGCTTTGGTATTTTCACTAACAAAGTTGGTATGGAACAAGCAATTATTACTACAGTGACAAGACTTAATGCATATTACAAGAGAATTTCAAAAATTGAATGAAATGTCAAGCTTTGATAATTGTCATCCCAAAAAGAATGTTAATGCCATCACTTATGTAAAAAATTAAACTGCCTGAAAAATCCCTGGTTTACTTCATTTTGTAGTCTGAGAAATCCATCAGCGCAGCATGCCAGCATCATAGAAAATTAATGTACCATACATTAAAATGAGAGACCACAATATGTTAAAATTTAATTAAATGGCCATGTTTCTAGTAAATCCAGATAAAGAACTATTTTTTATTTTGCAGTCACTGACAGGAAAATATTCAGACATGCATGTGAAAATGCATAAAAAATCAACAAGCAACATATGTTGTCTTTAAATTAGCTTATTTTCTCCCTAGCTTTCCTCTCTCTGGCACAGAGGAGTCAAACAGCTAGATGTGAACTCTCCTTTATTCAGCATTTTCCATGGGTTACCTTGGAATGGTCCCCACTTACTTAGCTGTCTCTTATGTATGACTTCCATGGCATTTAGTTCCTGTTTAGATTGTAGGAAGCATTTGTTGGGGTAGAGTTCAGAGCTTTAGAGTTCAATTCAGAGACCATATGTGCAACTAATCCCTGAACACCTTGAATATGAAAAACAAATTCATTCTAAGAAATAATTTGGTATCCCAAAGCTTCCAGTGTATTCTCTCTTTCATTGAAATTATTGAATGTAGCAAGATTAGATTTGTGGAACCAAGAACAAAGAACCGTGGAAAATGAGTTTCTTGGTTTATGTGTTTAACAAATCCAAATGTGTTTTCATACACTGAAGGCCCTCATCATAGATGAATACTGCACAAAAATGAACCTGAAATAGATTTCTATTCACACTTTGCTGTCAGTCCCCTTCCAGCCTGGCTTGGTCTTACTGCTCATCTCTTCTCATTTTACTCCCTAAAAGGAATGTTGAGGAAATTATGGTAATTTAGCAACTCTGAAGTGTCATACAACAGAACTGAAATAAAATGAGGTTTCTATACTCCCTGTTACCAACCACAGGTATTTTGCAACATCAAACCATAAGACTTTCAGTATTTAAAAATATTATTGCTGCCATCATTTGTTTCCATCTGGTCTTGCATGTTCCAAAATTTTCTGATTGGAAAGAAGGACAAAGTTCTCATATTCTTATTTGTTCACAGGGGTAAGATTAACGCACATAGAAAATCTTTGAAGTATGAATAAATGGATGAGCTTTTCCTAAAGTAGGTTATCACTATGTAACGGCCATGACCTCCAGTTATAAAATGAAATTCTTTCAATAACATAATGGTGCCTTAAGATGCCTAGAATGAATTTCTTTAGTTGTCTCTTACAGAAAAAGAAAATAAGATGATTTCTTATAAAGAACTTTTACATATTCCACATGAGGAGAATCCCAAGCCCTGCCAAAAATTACCCTTCATGTCTACCTATCTTTCATGCAATGTATTTTAAAAGATTTCACTTTCTTTAGCATTACTTGATATAACCAGAATCGTTTTGGGCTCAATTCTTGACTCCTAACTAGAAATGGAGCATGATAACACTGATTGTGTGATTTAAAGATACATTAGTTAAATACATGTTTTATTGGTAAATAATATTTGTGGCAGCATTAATTTTTCATGCATGATAATTACAGAATTAAGTTATCTCTTCCATTGATGATACATGTCTCTAAATTAAATTAGAGGGAAGCCTCAGAAAATGTGAACTGACACCACCTCACTGATTTTGTAGGTTAATGTTAAAATCCAGTACCTAGCTATCAGGTCAGTTGGTCTGTTGTCCCTATTAACAAAGCAATAACAATGTTTACAGGGACTATATAAAATATAACATGAATTCCTCCTTCACCCTATTGTCTCACACATATGATGTTTGGTTCTGCTGAATAAGATGCTTTTTTAAACAATTAGAGGTCAATACATTCTTGTGAAACTCCAGCCTTTTTAGAAACATTAGTTTGTTTTTCTTCAGCAATTTCAATTTATTAAATAAAATAAAATAAATTGACATGATAATACTGAAAAAAGCATTGCTACTGGCAAATTATGGAAGAAACTATATAGTCTCACTGTTCCACAATTAAACAATCAATAATGGTAAAATCTTCCTATGCTATATCTGGATTTAAAAATTTTTACTGGTTTGAGGCACCATATTAAAATATTACTAATTTCCTGCGAAAAACCATAATAAAGGGGAAAAAACCCTTGAAAATTGAACTTCAGTGTTATTAAAATAATTTTAAGTTAGAAATGTGTCTCTGCCAAGAGCTTTATCTTTCAGAAACACGCACAAGTATTTCAGTTGGTTTAGCTTACTTGTGTTCTACATGAAAATACAATGTCAGAAATGCAGAAGGGTCAAGGTTTTCCCATTTCTATTTTTAAATTATACTCATCTTTACATCTGCACCAATGGCTTTTATACTGTAATGAGCATCAGGCTTTTGTTTGTAACATATCAGGTATAGGGGAGGTGATAAAAGAGATTGAAAATTAGTTACAGCAAGATAGGTTGTTTAGCCAAAAATATATTATGCTGCAGTAATATCAAAAATGTCACAGAAGAGCCTTTATACAACTCTTCAAAAGTCCACAAGCTCATCTTTGCACCTGCCTTTCTAAGGGAAGGTCCTAAAACTGAAAAATCTGAAATTAAAATGTAAACTTCTGTTTCCTGTTAGAATCTTTTTCAGCTTGATTTTAGTTTTAAAGGATAAGAAACCACATTTTAAGATCCCAGATGAGACCTCTCCTGTCCTCTTTGTATCTTGCTCAAGCAAAAGCCTGCTGATCTTATTCAGTTGCAGCTTTTAATCTGTTTGCCTATTTCTTCCTAATTGTAAGAATGTGTCAAATCTTTAGAACATGTTCTAACCTACATTACTTACACTTTCCAAAGTATCTATGCATTTCATTTTCCAGAGCAAACACAAAATAAAATAAACAGCATAGGCAATTGCTAAATGGAAATGATGAACCATGTGATAATTATCCTTTACCAAAATTGCTGCCTTGACATTCAAAAATGGAGTTTTAAACGTTAACTGTTCTATAATAGATATCAAATGTATGTATGGTCACTGGGAAAATATATACATCTTGGTCAGATATTGTAAATAAAATTATACACAAGTAATGTCCCACCTATGGGACAATTCATGCCTTTACCCTAAATTAAGCCACATGAAACACAGAAAAGCTATTTTTGCAATGAATGCCTAGTTAGAGCTTAGTTTCCTCCAGGCATAATACAAGGTGCCTATAAACTTGCTTTTCTGGTGCATCTAATAAAGCTAAAGGTCACTGGACAGTGCAGTCCTTTGCCTTGCTTATGGTCTTCGGTCACTGGGAGGGTCAGTGGTGCACGGACACGAGCAGCTGAAATATTTCACACTGACTCAAACGAGCCGGAAGTGTAGAAGCACCTTTTTGAAATTAAAATTTAAGTGACTTCCCATTGGTGCTAACTTCGTTAGAAAAGCAGGGAAACAGGAGGTAAAAAGTCTACAGAACAACGCAATTTTTACACATACCTTGTAAATGGCTTTTCATTGTTACAAAAAGCTTAATAACAACCAAGTTAAAATAATTACATGGTCTTTCCCTTAAGTACGACATTGCTCCAAAATATTTAATTTAATTTGAATAAAACAATTTGGTTTTGCTAGAAATAAATAGACCATGGTGGACTGTTTCCATGTTTATCTGGTTGAGTGCTCTGGCATGATGAATAACACATAATTCCTGATTCAAGCATAAAACAACTCCAGCCTTTGTGACCAAGCAAAATTTAGAAGAAATGGTTTGTTGCTGAACTTGAATAAGCTGGGCATGAGTCTTCTTGGGAAGACACAGTGAGAAAGACGTTCTAGACAAAATAAAACTATACGAGATGGATATTAAATGTGGTCATAAGATTGTCAAAACTTTGTATTAATGTTAATAAAAGAGCAGCAGAACACATCAGGAACCAGGAAAGCTTTTGCATTTTACACACACCTGCACTGCCCTACAGCTCTTTTGAGTCATTGTGAAATATTTCAACTGCTCGTGTCCATATCACAACTAGACTGAAAAAGGACCTCCATTATATGGACTAAAAAGTCCATATACTGTGTAGCAGGAAATCCTACATTTAATGAAAAACATCATAAATGAAGCCAGAAGCAAAATTAATTAGCACGGCATAAAGGTCTAATTTAGGAATTTTTAAAAATCACATTAGACAAAAACACCCCAAAAATAAAGCAATAAGAAGAAGTAATATGACATAAACAAACAACAAAACAAAACAAAAAATCCAGTCTCAAGGAACACACCAAAAAAAATTTGAATTCTGCAAAATACAAGGAATAATTTAAATATCAAATTCTTGTGTCATTAATAACAGAATTGCACATAACTTTCCTGGTCATATTTTGAGAGCTCGTACAACACAAAGAAGTTCTACTTCATGCAATTTTACTTCTCATCCACATTATCTGTTTTAGCAGCAGGGGGTTGAACAACTGCAACACTAATATCAAATTCCCTAATTTGAATTATTGGAGATCGCTAATGATACAACTTTTACCTGGTGGCATAAAGGTAGCACAAAAATGGAAAAAAACTGCTCTACGTGGAAGGTAATGTCTTGAGCCCAAGAGAAAACATCATATGGAAAATTATTTTCTTCTGCATCATCATCAAACAAGTTCTAAATGATGTTAAAAGATTCTTATGATTCAGAGATTATTTTTATAGACATTCATAAACACGCAGGCACTCCTACACTCTTCATGTAATTGCTAATAATCTATTTATTTTAATTATTAATCACATATTTCGTTAAATTGCTAGTACACTATCCTTTTTTTGGAGGCACGAGCACAAAATCTAACATAAAAATCCTACTAAACATTTATTGGAAGAGTTTTTTACACCTTGTACAAGATGAATCTTGTATCTGCACCCCATTCACTAGGTCCATATTACATTTTTCATCCAAGTTACATTATCATTTAATATCAGAGCATGAAATTTTAATATCTGTTCAGCATTTTTCTGAATGCTTCCCTCAATCTCTTTTGTTAAACTAGATGAAGATAATCTGCATTTAACCTTTTATTTGACCATAAAAATTTTTCAAGTTTTCTGATGGAAAACAGAAAAATAGCAGGTTAGCCTTATGCTACATTTCCCCTGAAATAATCAAAATTAAGATTTAGGGCTTGTGTAGACTCTTGAAGAAAACAGACATATTTTTAAGAGTGTTTAGATCCCAGCAGTTCCTATTTGCTCTGCTGTTAAAAATATTTTTTAAAATTTTGATCATTCAAATTCAATACCTAGAGACAATAGAAATACAAAGTTCAATGAAGGTCTACTTGTAGGCTTTTTCACATGCTAGGTAGAATACAAATAGAAAGGAGATTAAATAAAGCTCTGTGTTTCATGGAATAATGTGTGTGTAGCTACAAAGGATTATAATCCAAATAGATTATTTTTGTTCTTGAATTAGTTATGAAAATGTGGTGACACACTGCAGCCACACAGGAATAATGAACCTTCACAAAATGGTGCTTTATTCAGGGAAAGAAGGTTTTGTGATCATAACAATAATAATTTATACAGAGCTAGAACTAATTTTATTCTTGGTTGTTACCTCTCCTCTTTTTTCTTTTAACTTTGCCATTGGAAATGGCAAGTATTTTTCAAGTTCAATGTCACCATTAGAGGATATCCAAGTTCATATAACTCTTTTATACTTCACATTAGATTTATTATCTTCTTTTTTATGCTTCTGTGAATAAAATGTGTTCTAACTAAAAAAAAAAAAACCTGACAAAAAGCATTTATAACCTAAATAATAGCATAACCAGGAAACGTGACTCTCTTTGTTTATCATAAAAAATTCCTAGAAACATTTTTTTTCAATTGAGTGAATTCATTATAATCTGGAATAGATATTTATAGTTGATCATATTGCAGGTGGTATCTTAGGGTAATCTTAATTTTTATATGAATAGATTTTAGGATGGTTGTTACTTCAACCAAATCATCTGTCATCGAGTGTAAAATGCTGGACAATGTCATTAGTGCAAATAATTAAGCAGCTAATGTATTGCGAGGAGGATACTTAATTATACCCCACTGGAATTGCATACCATGAGTGTCTTACCCAGGTCAGTTTGAAATGCTTGTATCTATCATTACAACATCATTCAGTGCAACAGAGAGACTGAACTAAATCATCCAGTGACTATTTAGCCACTAATTTCCCATTCCGGCCTTTTCTGACAGACATATGAATATTATTTCTTGATTTCCTCCTTGAACATGGATCCCATAGGAACATTAAAAGCAGATGCCGTACAATAGTTGGCTTGCAATAAAAAATGTGGCTACATTTCAATGTAATTTTACCAAGGGAGAACTATTACACAGAACTATCTAAAGGTAGAAAACTTTAGCCAATACTTCGTATCAGTTTAAAGGCAAACAGGTTAGTTGAATGTGTTCATCAAAACTACTTTAAGGCAGGATATTATTGCTGCATCCTATTCAATAAATCTATGAGACTTGAAATGTTTATTTCACACCTCTTCCAGAAATTATTAGAAACCACTAGAAGTCAGAAATAACAGAATTTTTAAACAGCTTGAAGATCAAAGCGGTTGAAGACATGAAAAGATTTATGTATCTGTTGACTCGAAGAAATGTAGGTTGTAATCACCAAAGTAAATATTTCTGAATAACATTCAGGAAACTGATTTAGCAATGACATTTAAGCTTTCACAGATTGTGCTGAATTACCAAATTGATTTCTTCTTTGTGTGGTACTTTCAAGGACTGCCTGGTAGAAGTGGTGGTTAAAGTTTTCTGGTGTAAACTTCTTCCACCCCAAATGTTCTGCCAGTAGAAGCTGATAGTATTCGTGAAAGAAGTCTAGCTCCAAGATACTCTTCAGTGTGTTTATTTCAATAATTGACTTCTAACCATCCCTGCTACCCCTAATAAACATTCATGACCTGCTTTATGGCTATATTTAAGATTTCCTGCTTAAAATTTTCAGATTCAGTTTAGGATAGACAAAAAAAATTCTAACATCTAAAATAGAAGTAAAAATTATAAAGCCCTACCTCACAGACAAAAAATTTTATCTTTCTATTGTTTATATAGTCTGCCATTTATCTCAAGTAAAACAAAACGGGTATCTGCAGCTGTGTGAATGGAAGAACAGTGCAACGAGAGTTTTGCATTCTGCTGCTACCAAACTCTAAAGAGTAACATGTAACGCATTGAGGCATTTGGTTTAATTACAAGGAAGAAGGAAGGACTTGAGTTCAACCAATTCAAAACCGATTTGTAATTATTTCCTTCTATAAATGGCTTTATATTTCAACTAGATAATGCTGCAAACTACACAGTGGCAACTCTGAAATATCTGCCTCTTTTTGGAGCTCTTCAAATGCAAAACGCCCTAGCCAGATATTTAGTTCTCAGGAACACGAGACACTTTCCTGACGCGGTGCGGACAGCCGCGCGGAGGCTGTGCAGCGTCTGCTTGCCAGGAGTCCCGAGCGCGGGGCCAGCAGCAGCGTGGCAGGCACTGCAGGCTCTGCGAGGAGCGCACTGCAGGCTGACAGTGGAGTGGCGCTGGAGCAGCGGAGGAGAAGGAGCGAGAGAGAGAGAGGCGCTCTGTGCGGTAATCCAATCCTTTATTCCCCTGGCCGGGGGACGATGAGCGCAGAACAACCAACAGCAGAGAGCGAAGGACTGGCACTTACAGCCCCTTTTATAAGAGGGCGGAGAAAGGCGGTACAGAGCAACCCAACCAATGACACAATGATATGTGTGTGACAGTAACCAATGGAGGAGTCTCAGGGGAGGGTTCCAGTTAAACAAACCAATGGGGTGTCAATAAGGGAGAATTTTCTAGAACATATGAGTACTAAATGAACCTTATACATAAACATAAGGTTACATAACTCCTAGAGGAGCAGAAAACATGAACCTATAGCAGAACAATATTCAAACTAAGGAACGGAGGATCCTGGGAGAGTGGAACACTCTCACCCTAAGGACGATGTTAGACCTTGGTGCTTGGGTTTTCTTTCAGCCTCACAACAGTAATGTCAGTGGCTCTGTCCATGCACAATGCAGTTTTCCAGTTAACGTGCTGCCTGGTCTCTAGCTCAGTTTACACAGCCATCACTCCTAAATTCAGTAGCAGTGAAATCTGCCCCTGATTTAAGAAAATGAAGTGTATATTACTATGATTTTACCATGTGCTGATTTTGATAGGTGCAAAGACATGGCAATATTTCTTACTTTCCCCAGCTTTTTCTAGAATACTGCCTCAGAAAGATTTGTTTTTACTTTTTTTCTTACATTTCACTTATGAAAGATTGAGATTACCTGACGTGCTGAATCTGAATTTACCCTCGCAAAAAGTATAGTGAAATTATACCAGAATTCCAGTGACCTGGATATTTCTCATGTTTCTCAACCTGAGTCTGCACTCAGTATGCAGATCAGCATACCATGTAGTTAAGGCTGTTACAATTACAATTACTAGGAGATTCTTAATTAAAATGTGATCTCATGATTCCTATGGTTGCTATGGCAACTCAGACTAAATAAAATAATCGGAGTGGTATTACATCAGCACTCTTTGTTCTTTTTAGTGTAGGTTTATGATTGCAATCACTATATTAACAACTGTGCTTACTTTATTAGCATGATTTATTTCTTCCTGAGAATACAGCCTTAGGGATACATTTTAGGCTTATGCTCCAAGCAGACAGAATTCATTAAATCCAGTCACTAGTATCAGATTTGTTCATGCCATACAACTGACCTCAAGATACTGAATCTGCTGGGGTTCTGATGACAGAAGAGTATATTTTCAATATACTCTTCAATTCAATATATTTTCTGATACTCTACCTCCTCCTGCATATTTGAAAAGAACTTAGTATCATGGCAAGCATCTTATATAAAAGTTATGGTAAAAATTAATGGCAATTTTGATTTTTAAAAAATAGACCACATAAATGTCAGATTTATGACTTTGTGTGTTATGCCACTCCATCGTGTTTGTGACACTGGGTGACAATTTGACAGTTCACTTCTACACAACTGACTTAAAAATAGAGCTGAAGCAGAATAGATATCACAGAAATTTACTTCATTCTTTATCCAGTGAGAAATTAAATGGCAGCTTCTGTGAATAGTAAAGAGATATCCATGACATTCAGCTTAGTGATGGAGGGACAGTGCAGATGAAACTCACTGCTTTATACTTAAGTTACACAATTAGCAGCTCACAGCAGGACAGATGAACAAGAAGGATGAAGCTGGACCATAAAATCCAAAGTTAAAGCTTGAGCTGTTCATGACACAGTGGCTTCTCTTGGATTCAAAGACATACGAATTCCATCCAAATCTATTATAACTAAAACTACCACTACAGAAATTGTTAGGTATGACATAGGTTACATTTTCTCCTAAGGTTCAATCTATGGTTTGCTGTTCTTTAACCCCAAAGAATCTTATAGATTGTCCTAATATACACACAGGTATAAATAGAGCAGATCGCTCTGTCACCAGCCACCAAAATCATAAAGCTCAGTATCCATAACTAAGAAACAAAATATTGCAGGTGAGTTCCAAAACATTGCTTGTCCTTGTAGTGGTCAATCCATGACAGTCCTTCAAACAACTTTTAATATGCGACAGCATATTTGTCACTAAGGCAGCACTGCACACAGTCAAAACTGGCACAAAATTTTTTATCACCAATAATGTTACTTATCAGTGATCACTTCATTATGGGTCTCTTAGTTTGGTTTTGCTGGTTGATTATCAAGGTCATTACTCTTCTGCGGGAGAAAATTCAAATTGAATTATTTTGCACAAGAAAGTTTGCAAAAATTTCTTTGAGAAAAATGCAGGTGCTCCAGAAATGAGAAGCAAAGAATTAAATTTAATTTCTTCATCTATTTTAGGGGCAAGTAGAAATTTTAAGTTGCAGGGAGGATTATGATTTTGCAAAATGTGTAAGAAATGTTGTCAATGTCATGATTTGAGAATTTACTCAAGCCCACACAGAGTTAGAATGCAGCTTTTACTTAAATACAGCTATATTTTTTTCAAGTCAAGAACAAAGATAATTTAGTGTTCCATTTTTGCTACCGTTTTTTATCCACATGCTGTGATCAGATAAGCTTAGAAATTCCATTTGGGTTGTTCACTTCCTGTCAAACATCATAGGAACTACTGTTATGCATAGCAGCTTTTACTTTTTATATTTACAGTTCATTTGCTTGCTTGTTTTTGTGACAACTCGGGGTTGGTGGCAGTTTGCCCTTCACTTGAACTGAGCTAATGTTTATTAACAGCAGCCTGAATGCAGGAGGTCAGGTGTGAGTGGGACATAAAGATTCTCATCCTTTTTAGCAGGAAGCAGTGTATTGCAAACAGCATATCAAATATGTAACAAATCCTAATATTGAGACTTCAACAAGAAAAAGCTACATTCAATGAGATATTTTCCAGAGTAGAATAAAAATGTAGCTCCTGGCAAACAATATTTGGAGAAAAAAAAAAAAAGGCATTTTTATAAATGCCACCATATGTATTTTTAGACGCCTGTTAGTACCAATTAAATGAAATTACAAGTTATTAAGTCAAATGAGATTTTCCTGCTATTCCATTCATTTGCAATGTTATCTCCTCTGTACTTGATTCAACTAAAGTCAATCCAAACTATATTTAAAACAGAAGCAAATGGCTGTACTCTTGCTGTGTTTCTGAATTAAGTTCGGAGTATGCACATTCCATGTTTTGAAAAATCATTCACATAGAAATGTCACATTAACACAAACAGTACTATAATTGACATGTTTTCACCTCTTCCCACTGACACAACAGACAAGTACCATGCAGCAAATTTGTTTCAGAAGGAAGTACACTCACGAGCTCAAAATACCTAAGTTAGAGAGTTCAGGAATTAAAACAACCTACTTACTTTTTTAGTCTAACTAATCAGCTAGATTTTACATTACAAATTGTTGTATTTGAAATACCTAAGCAGACCAAAATGTAAACAGTATCTCTCTGCAAACACATTCTTTTGGTTTCCCTGAACTTTCAAGAAAAGTGTACTTTGAAAATGGATCCTTCTCTTCTGTTTAAACCACCGTTTTATCATTATTTACATCCACCAAAAACATGGATAGTTGACAAAAATACAGATAAAGGAATTTCATATGCATAGGATTCCTATGCCCCTGTGCAATCTATCAAGATCTGACCACTACATAAAATCCTTTAACCTCTTCCAGTGCTGCAGGAAAGGACAGGGCAGCCAAGGAAGAAACAAAATGGAGGCTATACAGATGGATGCTACAAAATGGATGGTCTGCAGAGCTCATAACTTGGAATTTCTGAAGAAACTACTACGCTGTCTATAAAAAGAGAATGAAAAGAACTAAATAGAAAAATTCTAACCTTGAAAAACTGGGCTCTAACAGAAGGAATAGACTTGTATCTAAGGGTGGAGGAAGATAAACTATGAAGTTTTGTGTCACATACGATTGAAATTGGAAATTAAAAGTATGAAATTTAAATGAGTATGAAAAGAGGAGAAGTAGACAGTCAAAAAAGACCAGTTACTGGAAATCAGACCTACTTCTCCAATGCTGATTTTGGACATTCAACATGCATCTCCAAAGAAATGCAAACAGAAGTCAATTCATGCTCTTCTGAGATAAAAGGAAGCTTTGCCTATGAGATGAAGTCCACAGCCAGTAGAAAAATCAAATATTTACAAAGAAAGGCTTAAACTGTTCTGCCAGAGCCAGCTTCAGTAGGAGTAACTTAATTGATGCTAATAGCATTTTAGCTCACAACTTTGCAAACTCTAAGACATGAAACTGTGTGTGTATGAGGATTTCAACATTTTCATTCTATTCCTTCAGCTGCTCACATTTTTGCTCTGAATATTACTCTCTTAATCTCTTTAAATCTGTGACTTCTTTTTTTGCATAATAAATTAAAATCCAATTGTAATGTGATAAGACCTTCTTTTTCTTTGACAAAAAGAAACTTAGGAATTTGGCAATATTAGGTAAAACCTTTTGTTCCTTAAAATTTCCTACTGGGGGAAAAAAAAAAAAAAAAGCCTGCTGCTCACCAGGCTTCTCATTCTGAATGTATTTTAAATTCACACTGACAGATGACTTCATCAATGTCACCATAAGAATGCTGCTCAGTCTCATTAAAACAAATGAAAGGGAAAAAACCAATATTGTCCTCATACTTTATTAGTCAACGATTTTCAGAAGCTATTAACAAGTCTCCAGGCTTACTTTTTCACCCTCTTTCTGATAAATAGCTTAAAAGTATTAAAGGAAAAGTGTCCAAATAAGTAAAGTTTGGATATACTTGGATCTTGAATGAGCTGGTACAAAACAAACAACACTGAGTGCTGGTTTGGGTTTGTTTTTCAGTGTGAGTAGCACGTGTGATCAAGCCATGTGAGCAGGCAGAACTAGGTATTTTGGCTTCATAGAGAGCAGCAGATGTTCTCTGATAGATATTGAATTATGTTTGAGCTAGGGACAAATAGATATTCCAAATCAGTGCTTAGCTGATTTATCAGACAATATAAAGAAACATTATCATTTTTACCATGTCAAACATATAGCTATATGAATATTCTAAAGTCATAGGAGTTCTTATCTTTTGAAACTTTTATTTCTTTATTGGGAGTAGCTTTAGAAGCATTTTCTAAAGCAGAAGCCCTGTTTGTCAGTGCTGACCTCAACACAGGAATAAAGAAACAACCTAACAGCATTACTGAAACCATTACTGAATATATTTTAATGACTCAGAAAAACAAAATGTAAATTAGAAATTGAAAGATGCAGGAATAGTTTGACTTTATACAAGTAAAAGAGAACAGTCTTAACATTTTTGTAAGTTTTAAGAAACACTCCTTATGTAGCTGTCCTAAAAGCCTGGCCCATTCTTATATACCACAGGTTGCAAGGATTTAAGAACTTTCTCCTGCTTGTGAAAATCTCTGCATGAATGTGATAAAACACAACTCTGCAATAAAACACTGCATTATGGCAGAGCCCTGCTTCAGCACCTACTCATTAATAAAGAGTTGCCTTAGAAATGAGGTAACTTGATGCTTTTTATTGCCTCCACTTTGCCTTTTCTGGGGGTAGTAAATATAGGAAAGTTAATTCCCTATACAGAATTGTTAAGTGGGCTATGTTTTGTTAAAATCCTGCTCCCTTGATCATCCCAACACATGCATAATTCACTCTCCAGCCTTAGTTCTTGCTTTGAGTTTAGAGTTCAAACTTAGTTACAATGAGAAGTTTAGAAGAAGTTTATTTCTCTATAAAGTAATTTAACTTTGGTTTAATCGAGGCTGTAGAGTAGATGTCATCAAATTAATTTAGTTAAGAGCAGAATACAAGGAAAGAAATTGATTTGACAAGCTAATAGTTTTCTCCGAAATATATACAACTGTTGTCACTGGTCTTTTATTTGAATCTCCTTAGGTTAGAAAGAGGCTGTCTGGGTATTTCAAACCAGATATGGCATATGATTTTCTTCTGTAAACTCTGTGGGTCCATTTCTGTAGAGGCTGTCACATGTCTAGTTCACCATGATAATTATGTTGACAGAAATAGATCCTTCAACATTTAAGCCTGTTTCAAAAGGAGCAAAATATTAATAAATGAGTTCTGCAATGCTTTAGACAGTTCTGAAGCCATTTCAGTCTGCATGTGTGACGCAGAGGTGATGTATCCCTGAAGCAGGCTTGCAAAGTGTAAGGCAGTGCAAGTCGCAGGAAGAGAAATAAGCAAAGATTAGTTCTACACCACAGGCAGTGACACTGTTGGCATGGCTGATGGTTCAAAAATACATTTTTCTTGCTAGTATTTCATGTTTGCTGGAATGTTTATGATTCTGTGTGGTTCTGTAGTGACAGACAAATTTCACAGGTATCTTGCCACTTCCAAAGAAGGGGTATTAATGTGGCTGTGTGCTCCTTGTTCCTTTCAGAAGACCTTTAAGCTAATATTAATATTGCAATAACAGAGGGCCAGAATTCCCCTGTCTACATATACCTACCTCGCCTCACATAAGGCCATCTCTTTTGTGATGGTTACTGCACTTCAAAAATTAATAACCAAGAACTTTGGAAATGGCAACCTCAGATTGGTATTTCATGGCTCGTTATAATTCAATGTGGGAAACTGATTCAACATTTACTCTTATTTCTATTCTGGGCTGACTGGGCACTTCCAGTGCAGCAGTTTCAGCCTGTAAATAAGAATTAAGGATTCACTGCAACAGAAAGGGAGCATAAGGGAATTGTGATCCTATAGTGATCTGCCTTAGGCATTCATCTGTGGTTGGAAGGGGAGTGTGGACCCTTCTCCAGTGTCCTGAAGAGTAGATGTGATTCTGCATTCCTTCACAATAAATAGATAAAACAATGGTAAGAATGTGTAGCATTTCCTCCATAGCCGTAAAATTCATAGTCCACAGTTCCTACCCACATTCCACACTTGAATTTTGCTATACTATTTCAATTTATAGATTCTCTGCTGTTACATGTAATCTAAATTCTGTTACAGAAAAGAAAAAATCAAACCATACGTTCATACAGAGCTGGTGAAATTTCTCAGCTGATAGGTGCTTTTAGATACACTTTTATTTCCATATAACTATGAAATGGAAAAATCCTCAAAATTAATAATTCATTTTAGAATGACATCAGCTTGTTTGTAAAATACAAATTTTCTTCTGCCTAAACAGAGCAGTTTCTGGGGAATGTTATGTACTTTTGGATTTATTTCAATTCTTAACCTCTTCCTGTCTCTGTCTTGACTTTTTTCCTTTTGTCCTGGAGCTGTACCTGCCTGTCAAAGTACTGAGCTGCAGCTTCTAACACCACCTCCTGCTTGTTTGATTTATGCTATTTTCTTCTGTTATGCTTGGTAATAAATCTTTGCAAAGAACAGTACTCTAGCCACTGACCAAAGTTGCCACCTTCTTCGTAATCACATTTATTCAGCTTCTAAGATAAGATCTGGGACACAAAACAAAGGATAAAGGAAAACAACTAAGACAAGTATTCCCTTAAATAATTCCAGTATTTATGTCAGGTAGCCGAGGGCAATAAAAAGAATGAATCCTAAATTATCACAACCTGTTCATGTTGTGCCTTAGTTGGGACAACTGTCAACCCTCCACGTTAAATCACAGACTATTATTTAAAAGTGACACTACTTCCCAGGTGAACCAAAAGTTGTAAAATCAGGAAATGAACTGCATTTCATCATAGGCCAAATCTTAGAAAAGACAGGAGGAATACCTAGGGGAGTACAGTCACAGTTTGAGACTTAGAAATCACTGGGCATTCTCCTCTTCCCCTCCAGCATCACAGTGCATGTTAGGAGAGGATTGACAACAATGAAATAACTTCTGGATTATTTTTGGATTTAATTTAACTGATATTCTGCAACATTCAAAAGGCACTCTCTTAATTCTTGTTTTTGTTTCTTTCAATACAGTCCATCCAGGATCATGTTGCAGTGCATAAGCTGGAAACACCAGGGTGTTTCTAAAATGTGGTGCACTGCAGGTGGATGTTCTGGAGCATTCTCATTGCCCAAGGGCAGCAAAACACTGTATTCTGGCTAATTACAAGTGTGCAGAGGCAGGCTATAATGTTTTTAATCTACATAATACAGTATTATTTCATGCAGGATGGACCTGTTTTAATGCCATGTGGCTGTATCCAACATATGATGCCATTGTGTCACACAGACATTCTCTTGTATCTGCTTCATGGATTTTCACTCTTTCTCTATTGCTGTAATACAGTTTTTTAGACCCTTGCCAAACATTTTTCTGCAACATCTTGAGAAGTGTTTGGTGTAATACTGCAGTTTCGGAGACAACAGCAGATGAGACAAAACCCTGGGGATAATCCAGCATGGCTTTCCATAGGTTTGGATAGCAAAGTTAAAAGTTCTTGCTATTTTTATGACAGTAATATTTCTCATTAAGTAGCCAGCCAGTCTATGAAATCACTGCAAAAGTGTATTTGTTGTATGAAATTCCATTATTAAAAATTCCTGATTATCTAAGAAAGAGCTACTGCTATCAGCTACAGAAAGATATGGCTTGCTGCAGAGGCCTGTACAAGCAGTAAACAGTTGAGAGTTATACAAAACTTATAAACAAAAAGAACAAGTAGTACTATTTTAAGAGACAATAGACTCGTTCAGTAAAGAACTCTATCACTTTCATTTGACAGATGCTTATTTTGGGGTCTGGTATCTTCCTGTAGTGGAGGCCAAACTTCTTTCATCCCTTCAGGACACAGTTTTAAATAGGCAGTTTAATTACTGCCTGCATTCACTAGTTTTCTGCAGGGTAGATGCACTCTGCAGTTGGTTTAGGAATGCTGAGCCTTTGGCAAAGAGAAAGCTTAAAATTATTTTTGGAATCTTGCCCCTGGAAAGTATTTCTAGATACCTGAAGCAGACAACTGACAGCTTTATCAAAACTTGGGAATTTGCCATGATCTAAGTATTGGAATTACTGAGCCTGTCCCTAAAATGCATGGCCTTTCTGATTGGTAGATAAAAAATGGAAGCACAGAAATTAAGCCAGGCACTCATTTCTTTTGAAGGTGTATTCTTCAATAAACGTCAATATATGAAACTAGTCAAGTGTGTTAGAGGACATCTTTCAGGAAGCTACTAAGATATGCTTTACATCCACTGATGGCTTCCTCTCTTGTTAAGTTCTTCATCACCAAAAGGAAATATTTTTGCATTCATTGCTTTCTAGAACTGCAGAAAGAGTGAATTGCTAAAATTTAACCCTGAACTCGCTCATGAGCAGAGCCTGTACCCACCTCAGCTCCCCACTGAGCAGTGCAGAGGTAACCTGGCAGGCCTATACTGGAAGTGTCAACAGTGACTACCCAGGGCCACATCCACCCAGTTCACCACATGGGTGGAGTTCATGGCTGTAAAATCTTACCCACAGTTATGCTGATAGGGCTTCTCAGCACCAGTGACCACCACAGCACAGCAAATATTCAGCATCTGCACCCAGATGGCTTAACCTGGACTCCACCGGAGTCCCTGAATCACTTTCCCAACAGGTGCCAGGTCAATTCCTCATAATGTTTCTTCACATCCACTCAGCACATTCATGAGGTACCTCCTCCATTCTGCACTCCCTGTTCAGCAGGCTGGTTTCTGGCTAACACCAATTCCAGCATTCAGCAGATGCTGTGAATTAAACCAATAATGATGACAGCAAGAAGTTTCTCATATCAGTTTGTGATCCCTTGTTGGAATTCCCATTGTTATCAAAAGCTTGGTTCACTTAAATATAATACTTTGAAAATGTTTATTGAGAAACAAGTATGTTCATAATACAATCATTGATTGCAAGTGGATCCTGAGTGTCAAGAAACATGGTAAAGCACCACAGAGCTCTTACTTTCCACGTGTCAGAAAAAAAGCAGACTGAGTCACAATCATTTACCACATTGTCTTGCCTAGCAAAAATTTGTAGGATGAAGTGCAAGTATTGAAAATGCTGTGTTCATCTATCATGCAATGCCACTCTAAATATTAGAACTTATTGCGCTTATTACACTGTCAAACGCATATGTTCTGTTGGCCTTTAGAACTGGATAAAGGCTGAGACATGAAAAAAATTACTTCCAGCAGCACTGAGATAAATGTCACTTCCCAGTGCCCATGTGCCCATGCTGTGTTGACCATCACATTGCTTTCCCACAGCAAGAACTTTATTTAAGCCTTTAAATAAAAGTACAAGATATATATGTGCATGTCTGTGTGTGTGTGTGTGTATGGATAGCCACAAACCACTTCAGCTAGGAAGATTTAATGTAGCAACAAACGAAGGTTAGTGTCCAAATAAAATACAGCTCCAGAAATATTTGTTCAATTTTTAATACTGCTCCAATAACTACTGTAGGATATTAAGGAGGAAAAAAATGAGAGTCCTTTTTCAATGTGATAAAAGTGTCCCAACTCAGCTTGCAATAAGGACCTCAACAGGGATTTAGCAGTGACTTGCCCAATTCTGAGCTTATATTAACCACGATTTTTGGAACTTAGAAGAATGTTATAAACTGACAGTGGAAAGTTTAAGACACCCTAAGAAAATCTTACATTTAATAATAAGTGACAGAAGGATATTGCATGGTACCCTCTCCTTACTGAAAAGGCAAGCAGTGATGTGACAAATAAACAATAACAAAACATGCATCTGAGTTATTGGCATAATGCTGATTTCTAGAAATAAAAATAGCTAAGAGGTTAGAATTTACACAAATAATGAGAAAATCCTATGACATCTTAAAAAAAAAATCCTGATTCCTACATTGGGATAGGAACTTCAGTAAACGAGGGCTACTGATTTCACAGGCATTACTCAAGCTGTGGTGTAAGTTAACTTAGAGTAAAGAAATAGTCGTTACAATAATGTATAATAGCAGTGATTCATCTACTGTTATACTCGCTGGCAGGCAATATTTCTTTAGTTTTGTTTAAAACTTTTCTACTACTTTGTCTTTGTACCTTTTGCCATCTTGTTTTTCTGTGCAAGCTTTAAATAGGCTTTTCTCTTGAGGCTGTATTCCTTATTAGAGTTACACCTGTAACTCTACTGTGTAGCCCAGACCCAGGAGGGTGAGGTTTTTCCTTGTTTGTGCCACTCAGTGTGCTGCAGCTCCTTACTGTTCTTGTCTGGGAGGAAAATTCAGAACAGTGCTGTAGCAGTGCTTTACAGGATCATCAGTTAGGTTGGAAAAGACCCTTAAGACCAACTCCAGCAGGATATTGAACACTGCCACTAAACCATATCCCCACGTGAAGAAGTGCTTCCCCGTGGTGGAGGTGGGCATGA
>VYZQ01062695.1:9609-31777 GCA_013400655.1 Mystacornis crossleyi
GCTTTAAATATGAAACATCATTGGAGTAATTTCCTGTGTTCCTTTTAATTCTGTGAATCATTTTTTTTTCCCCAGAAGTTCAGGACGTAAGTAAAATTATACAACCTGATTTTTTTTTTTCATGCATGAACTTCTTTTCATTTATCTCAGAATTTTTTTTAGAAGATGCAACTTCCGTTTGTGCAATTTAATTATTGATGGGTGTTTATTTGGTGCATAACAACCTTTTTCTGAATTCTATTTTGTAGTGAGGTATTCAAAGATACAAGCAAATGAGAAAATAAATAGTATTTTTGTTCTGGTTTACAAGTAGACTTTGACTTGTGTACTAATTTCTTTTTGGTATTATCATTGTTTTACTTGAAACATCCAAAAAGAAGTGATAATAGCTTGTTTTATTTCTTACCTAATAGTCCATATGAAAAGCTGCTGTACCTTCATGTGTGCATGCATAACTGAAACAGGCAATTCAGTCGGGCTAATCTTAAAGCTTTGCAAAGTGGTAAAGAGTATCTCTGTATGTTGCTGATGAAATCATCTTTGCAATAGCAGTGAAATACAAGGATTAATATTCTGGACTGTTGCATTCTAGCCTGTAATTCCAGCTGGGCAGACATCAGTAAAGCTCTGTGCTCTTCATGCTGACCATCTGCTCTTGGGGTTGCTCTTACAAGTCTGTCTCTCTAAATATGTTCTTCTAAATAGTCGTATTTTCTTTTCCTCTTGCTGTAATATTTTTGTATGAAATACACATTAAAGGGTAGTTTAATTAGCAGTTGAATCAAAAGTAGGTTTAAGATGTTATTTAATTTTGGTCTTGCTATCTACTTTTGTATGCTTTTTAATTGAGAAATTGTCGGAATATTTCTTGCAGCAGCATATTCCAGTCACAGACTTACATGTACACCTCTACATATGGAATTTACCAACAAAATGGGAGGTTCTCAAACTGCTAAATAATGGCTACCATACCTCTTCTCCTGTTCCAGGAGCTGCTAGACACTTTCTGCAGTCTGGCACGGCCAGACTTGCCCTGGTGTAAGCAGCAGGAAGCTGTGTGTCTGTGGGCAGGTGTGTGACACCAGGCTGTTTCACTGGCCTGCCCTTGGCACTGCTGGCCTCTTGGAGAGGGGATGGTGTGCCTGGGTGCTGGAGGGGGCTTACAGCAGCACAGCAGTTGCTAATTCTAACTGACAGGGAATTACAGATGGCAGCAGCTCTTTGCACCGCCCCACCTTGGGGCTGCTGAGGTATTTCCCACAGGAAAACCTGTCTCCTTTCTGCCAGGCAGCGTGGGTTTCACTAAGGGTACCGTGGGCATGTCCCTGATGCCGTGGCCGTGCTGCTTCTCCCTGAGTGCCAGTCACGCACAAACGTCTGCGTAGGTGCTGGAGGACAGAGCCCACGCTGCCATGAGAAGTAATTATCTGGTTAGAGAGCCTTGTGTGGATCACTGGGAAATATCAACAGCAGGGAACGAACTCATACTGCATCACCAGAGCAATAATCAATGCCTCTGTAAAAGTGGTATTTCTAGAAATAAAAACTAAAATTAAGGATCATTAGTTATTATTGGTCTTTTTTGACTTTTTTTTTTTTGCTTTGTCATTATCACCTGAGCCTTTAAAATAGGGTATTAGGTATAAAAACAAGCATCTGACAGCTGCCTGTTTACTGTAGTTCAGTCTGTGTTAGATCCCTTCATTTTCTAATCCCAGGAAGATAATTGAGTGTCTTGCAGACAAATTAAGGCTCAACCATGCACAAAATTCCCCTATTTTGACATTCCACAATATCATCAGTGTTGGCTTGGTTTTATGTGTCTTTGAGGTTGCTGGTACACAGCAGCACAGCTGAAGTAACCTGATTTCCAATGGGATAGAAGGAAATGTTGACTGAGTTTTACTACAGGATGGCCAGAAAGATGTGGGTGAATACTTGGTCTGGATCTCTGGCAGACTGTAGCTTGTTTTCAGTAATTTGAAATGAGGATCATGGTTTAGAGAAACACAGGCACACTGTTGTATGAGGTTGATAGTTCGTGTATACTTTTAAAAAATGTGTGTGCCGCATATATATATATGCATATTTTATATCCGTATAAAACACAGTGTGCATGTTTATCATATCTCTGACAGATTGCTAAAATAGAAAACATCGGTCATTTAAGTGAACTGAGAGTGTTAAACCTTGCCAGAAACCTCCTAACTGTTGTAGAAAATCTGAACGGACTGGATTCACTCGCAGAGCTCAACCTCCGTCATAATCAAGTCTCTGCCATAGTAAGGAGCAAAACTCTTGTCCTTCTCTTTTTTCTTTTTCATTTGTTTTCTTTGTTTCTGACAAAATGCACTCTAACTGTAGCTTATTTAAACCATATCAGTGTTTCAGATTTGAGAGATCTTGTGTTGCTTATGTTGTTCTGCTGCAATACTTAATTCTACCACATAAAGGTGAAATGAACACATTCACTTTTGGTGTTACTGTCTTTAAATGTGATCAGGGAGACTGGACTTAGATGACCTTTAAAGATCCCTTCCAACCCAAACTATGCTGTGATTCTATGATGCCTTGTAGGATTTCAACTCTTGAGAGCTCAGGATGTTCCTTGGGGAGGGAGGAGAAGAGATTCTGGAAAAGCTTTGTGGTTCTATCATGCAAATTCAGATACTCTTCTTCCATATACGTTCATGTTCTAGAAATAAATGCTCTCAGTTTCTGTAGGTTAGCTAAGCAATCAGACCATCTTGAATTTCAACTTAAGAATGTTGCTGGGGCAAATGCAGAGAAATCAGGTATTGATCATAAAGGTTAGAGTTTTCTTATGTTAATGATAGGCGTTGTCTTTTTCTGTGTGTACAGTGATGTGCATGTGTTTCTTTACTTATATTTGTTTTATTATTTTTAAATGAAAGCTACATTCCTTTTGTGTGGAAATTCAGATTCTGCTGCAATAGGAAAATACTGAAAATGCAGAAATATGAAAAGAATTGTATCATTCTATGGAAAGAATATGTAAGATAATTTATTTCTGGAGCACTTGAGTAGCTGAGGGAGGGGGGCTATATTTCTTTAAGATGAAGTTTTAAGTTCATATGGTTGAACTGTGCAGGTGGAGGAGACATTTTAATCATGATATTGTTATGACATAGCACTTAGCTGCAAAATATTCATTCCTAAGCTCATGAAAAGAATTTGTTTACTGTGCTTTAGTTACTCAGTTACTGTGACAACACTCATTGTGAATCAAGCCTTTTAAACTTGATTATTCCTTCACATTAAAGAATCTAAACTCAATTTTTAAGTTTGCCATTCTAAAATAATTAATAAAATTAACCTGCTTTAAGTAACTTTGCATTTTTGTGGTGAACCTTCCTTATTTTTCACAAACCTCCCTTCCATCTGCCCTAAATGTATTATTCTTGTGTAGGAAAGATGATGATCTCATTTGTCAAACAAAGTAATGTTCCATACTGAACTCGCTACCCATTGCAGTTTACTGTATTGAATAACTAAAGTTATCCAGTATGGCATCAAAAACACAGATCTATACATACCATGAGTTAGGAAATACCTCCTTATTCTCCATCCAGTTGTGAGTTAGGGTTTCTGTTAGGAAGAGGATTTTTTTTTTTTTTTTAAACTGACCTGCTTGTTTGCTTTAAGATGTTAAAAATTTATAATTTTGGGTTTTGCCATCTGCAGTTTGATCTCAGACTTGAAGGAGGACTGGTCAAGGTGTTCACTATCTTTGCAGGAAAGAACTCCTGCCCTCTGTCCACCTCACTATAGGACTTTGTACCAAAACTGAAGTAGCTGGAGCCTTTTTTTTTCTTTTTTTAACAAAACCTACCTAGTGTTTCCTGTCACACCTAGGAGACTTGCAATGTGTTTTACAGGACAGCAACACATCACGCTAGTTACAGAAATTTGTCGTGAGGGGTAATTACTGTGTGTTCCCCAGTGATCAGTTGAAATCACTGCTGCTTAAGCATTACTGTGCACAACTGTATAATGCCTGTGTTCATGTGTGCATCCACTGCATCATGTGTGCCCACCCTTTCAGGCGTCAGCACCAAGTAGCCAGAGGGACAGAGCAGGTATCCAAAGGTATATAATATACCTTTAATAATACCTTATAATAATACCTATATACCTTTATATTATAACTCTGTTGTGAACTCAGTGTTCCCATGGTCTGATCTGGGAGGACTCGGGAGTTTTGCAACTGCAGACTTGATCACATAAGCCCTGCTCGTTGTATGTATCCAGCAGTGACTCTCAGCAGCTTTGTTGGCTTAGATTTGGTGTTTCATTAACAGGAGCTACAGGCTTTGTTTACCTGTTTGGAATGAGCTGTTCTGGAATGCTGTGTAGACATGTCAGAAATCTGATGGAGGGTTTTAGGCTAATGGATGATGAGGAAGAGTTTTAGGCTACAATCAAGACACTGAGCTCTGATGCTCCTTTCCTTTTCCCAGGTTTGTGTCCACAGGTTTCAAGTTGGAGTATGGCCCTTATTAGGGTAAGGAGATGCAGACTTAGAACGGAGGGGTTAGGTGTGTAGTCTGGCTTGTGAACCACTGCAGACTGTGCTGTCTGTCTGGTATGGATTTGTATTTCATAAATGAAGTTTGATCTTACTTGCTGTGTTTCACCTTATTAATATTTGAGCTATTTGCTCTTTAGATGTTTTCTGCAAAGGCATTTAGTGGCAGTATTAAATTTACAGTTTCTTATTCTGTAAACTCATACCTTCTTCTGAATGTTAATGGTAAAGGTTGTAAAGGTGACAGAGTCCTTCAGATCCTTCTCTGACTGGAGAGTCACTGCTGTTTGGTAGTGGTAATTGCACTGCCGTATTGCACTTCAAAAACCTTATTTCAGCAAGCTTTCTTTTTTTTTTAAGTGTGTTTATCCTGCAGCTTAAATGCTGAGACAGCACCTTGGCTTATTTCCCAAAAGCCTGTTCAGGAAGCAGCAGCAGCCATATCCTCCTTTTCTTTAACATCATTTGCTTTGCAAGTGATGCAGCGTGTTCTGCAGAGTGGGATCTGCACTGAAACACTCCCTTGCAGCCTGCATTAGGGAGAGATGGAGCTGCACGTTCCACAGAAATCAATGTTGCAGCAAGGTTACAGCATTTAGAAATGAAAGCATTTCATCAGGCCGAGTAAAGGGGCTCAAAAGCCAGTTTCAGCTGCTGAATTTATGCCTATCTTTTCCTTCTAGAAAGATGTGGATACTTTGCCCTGCCTCCAGCGTCTCTTCCTCAGCTTCAACAATATATCTAGGTAAGGGGAATAGTAGTTTGTTTCCTATCAGTAACTTGAAGTATTCTGCTGAAGCTGTATTTCATGAAAATTTGAATTCAAACACTGTGAGTACAGATCCTTTTTTCTTCCCTAACATATCAGATAAAAACACAACCAAGCCATTATGTATTTTCTACTTTAAGCATAAAAATTGTTGAAAACCTTTGAATTTAAATGTAGTTGTATTATGAATATTTTACCAAGAAACATATTTTTAAGTGAAGAATGATTATACTGTTCATAGTGGTCAAAATTAAGAGTGGTTTTGTAAATATGTTGTTTTGCTATTAACCTAGTTGTCTATTAAAGCAGCATTATGCAAGGTACAAATTACATTTAACATTCCATCACTGTATTTCTGGAGTTATGCAAACTGCTGAGTCAGGTTCTGCATGCAGTGGGTAAATGATTTCATGCTTGTATTTTACTTGTCCATGTGCTAATAAAGTCTGAAAGGTATATTCATGGTTCCCTTTTAGAGCAGATGGCAGAAGCAGAATAGCTCAACTCACAAAGCTGGGCTTCTGTAGTTTCAAGTAACTAAGAGCATTTTGTTATAAATAGAAATGTTTGTCTTCTGTGCCTTTTCATATTAATGCATTTTTCAAGTCTGCCTTTATACTCGTGCCAGTATTTAAAAAAAAGCCGAGCGCCTGCATTATCTTCCTTTTGGTATGTCCTTTTTTAATCCCTTGATCACCAGCAGCCTTCTTTGTTGAGAATCAAATGACTGAATGTGGGGTAGGGGAAGATGCTTCGTGTTCTAATTACTGCAAATGCCATGCTATTCTTGTGATATCTTCTTTCTCTGTAAAATGTACTTAGTAGGAGCTTTTATTGTAGTAGCTACTCAAACATTTTATATTGACCTGCATTATGGTTTTTGCAGACAGCTCCAACCTGCTCGTCTGTGTTCCTTAGGTTCTTAAAGTACAGATGCAGTATATCTGAAATACTCACGGCTATTAAACATTTAAAAACAATTCAGAGATGAACTGCAGGAGTCTTTATTATGTTCTTCCCTTAGTTAATTTGCTAGTCTTTTTATTTTATGTTTTAAATTGGCATAGTGAAGAGGGAGGGTTAGCATTTTGCTCCTATTGAGTCATTTCCAGAATTGAGGCTTGCCTTTTGTTCCTGGCTTTCTAAAAAAAGTCTCAGGTTGGCAGGAGCAAGGAGGGGACTGCAGTAGCTCGGCTCCCTCGCTGTCAGGGAGCATCACTGCAGTCAGGGAAATTGCTGGGTCTTTTTACGGGCTTGGTGTATTTTGTGTAGTTTTCTCATTCTGTTTTATGCAAATTTGTGTTATTTTTACAGTGTTCAAAGAAGGAAAAATGTTTTGGATTTTCTGTGAGGTTTTGATGGATTTCTCAAAGTTTGTGATCAGTAGGTTGTTTCTTGGTACTGTATCAAGTTTTTTATCATTTGTTCATTGGGGCTTTAATTTGCCCATTGCTAGATCTAGTCTTAGGTTTCGTCTAAAACTACAAATACTTATCTAGAGCGTATATGGAAATACATAATTTGGTTTTAATTTGCAGTTGGAATAGCTATAAAAAATCTTAATGTTAAACAAAGGTATTGTTCTTCTATACATTTTGTATATGCATGCGGGTAGATAGGTGCATGGAGAACTTTAACTCTTTCTTTACCAGTCATTTTAAAACACACAAATGAAAGATTTCTTTTGATCTCATTTAGCTTGGATTTTTAAAAATAATAAGCTTTCACTACATATAGCAGTTCTGACAGCTAAAACCCCCTTTAATTCCTGATTTAGAGTTATGTAGTAGATACGTTTTCTACCGGGGAGTGACTGAATATACAAGTATATTCTTGGCTGTCTGTGTTCTGATGTTTGGCTTGATACTGTTTGAACTGACTGAAGAAGTTCTATGCAGCCAAAGCACCAGTGAACTGCTGTGCTCTATCTGAGTGTTCCTACACCCCTTCTAAATAGTTTTCTGTGCTTTTGAGTCACTTACCCAGGTTTACTCTGTGCCATATGGTAATTTGAAAATTTTCTTCCTAAAACCATCTCTGTCTGTACAACTGAATTTTGTTTGACAAGAAAATGGGTGCACTAATACTCTAATTAATTAATCTGTAAGTGCGTAGGAAAAAAAAAACCTGCAAATGGAAACAAATAACAAAATTCCCAGACCTTGAATATATTTGTTACAATTTCATTGCAATATTTTATTAATGTTCATCTTAAAAAATAGCATTTTTGAGGCAATGCTTCCATGGAAAGTTCCTATCTTTGTGTCAGTGAAAATTCTTGAGTCTTAAATTGACACATACTGAATTACTATTTCAGTAGAAGACTTGGGAATGCCATTAAAAATTGTCACTATTTTAGGCATGAGGATCTACCACGGGTTTAATCACGATTTTCTTTTTACCTCATGCTTCAGAGGAGGGCTCAGAATGCTGCTGCTTCTCTGCAGAACTTTTAGTAAAAAAGGATGTCTTGGTAAGATAATATAAGCTAAAACTGAACTTGAGGCTGATGGGAAACGAAGGTAGTCCAGTTTCTGGCTTCAGCCCAAACAATCTTAGCAGCTACGTACCGAAGGCGTTAATACCTGATGGCTGAAGGCAATAGCTATGTATAGAACTGGTTATAAAGAAGTGAGAGAAATCCCATTTTTAATTTGTCATGTGGCACAGGGAAGAGATTGCAGTAACGTTTGCAGGAAAGATTTGCCACTGAGATTCAGAAAGAGTTATTGCCCTTATTTGAACATGTGAAACCAGGGAAGACCGTTTTTTAATCTTGGAAACAAAGTGCATATTTTCGCTGTTACACTGCTGTCCAGGTCAGCATTATGTTGGCTTTTTCATTTAGTCTAGGCACGTGGAATAAGTTGGATACAAACTCATGTAATTCTTGTTCTTTATTTGGTTGCTGAATTGGAAACCTGAGAGAAGCAATGTTTTTAGCCTAATAAAAACTAGAAAGTACCTTTTTACTCAGCAAGATGGAAATTTCTAAATGCATTGTTAAGTGCTTGAATAAAATCAGGTAAAGGGGAATGAAGGATTGATGGTGGTTACATCTGTTTTCATAGGTAGTTTAGTACTTAGAAACATGGAAAAACACAAGTTTTCTTCTTTGACTAAGTGTTTTTTGAACATACAGTTCCCTCTCAGGTGTTCTTTCAGACTGTACTAAGTTTGTTGCCTTCCTTCTCTATTCCGGAGCTTTTCCCCTTTGTGCATCATGCATTTAAAAATTGATGCAAATGTGTAGAGAAGGAACAAGTGTCTCCCTAAACAAGCAGGTTATAACAGAAGATAAATGTTCCTGTGTCCTGTGAATGTGTACCACTGGTGCAGACTGAGCTCCAGAATGTTCTGCTGCTTCGTGATTGCCACATTCTGATACGAGGCAGGAGAAGTGTTTTGGTATCCCTTTGGCAGAAAGGAGAACTGGATGCAGGACTTGGAGCGTGCACACAGGATGGAAAACTGATCTATTTTGAAAAGATTTCCAGAAAACACTTTCTGATCATTTAGCCCAAATTTGTGACTTATTTCTGTGTCGCTGAAATTACAATTTTAGCAAAGATAATTTACGTAAGAAGAACAGGAAGGAGAAGTGGTTGTGCCCTGCAGGAGAGGGTCTTTTGGAGAGAGAATCAGACATTCCACTGCAGAAGATTGACTGAGGCAGTCTGGTGCAGCATCATCCGGAGCTGTTTTGGATTTCCTGAGCAGGTTAAAGGCTCCCTTGTGGTGGAGAGAGAGCCTTGAGATGTGGCCCCTGATTCCTGTCCAGGGGTCACCTCCGGGCTCTGTCCCAGCAGTCTGCGAGCTGGGAAGCAGGCCTGGCATTTGAAGGCCCAAGGACATAAGGATGGGTGCACAGTTATACATTTATACATTGTAAATGTGTTAGGGAGTCTTATTTATTGCCATAACCATTCAGCTTTATTTTATTAAAATCCAGTTAAATAGTTCTCCGTTGTTTAAAAATACTATTTATCTGAGCTGCTTTCTTTTCACATTTCATATTCACTGAAAGGAACACTGTACATGTTGTACGTCTCTAAATGCATTTTACACAGGTCAGTTATTTTTTGTCAGGTAACCAAATCTGATGTTTCTAAGAAGCAGGTTAGAGTTTGTAGGCTGAACTCAGAGCAATAGAATAATCTGTTTTGAAGATAATATGGTGCTTTTGTAGTTGTTTTGCTTCCAATATTAATAATGATGCAAACACCTAGGATCATTCTGTGATATTTGTGGTTGGCTTTTTTCCTTTTATTTTCCAGGTTTTTCATGCTGCCTTTGGCAAATATACCTTGCCTTATATTTTTGGAATATGAATTTCTATGTATCATATTTTAGCAGGGGGTTAGATGAAATACTCCCATAGTTCTCCTTATTCTGCACCTCTTTTTACCTGTATGTGAAGGGACTAAAAATTTAACAGCAGCAGCTGCTGGTATTTCAGAATACTTGCATTTATCATTCACACTATTGATGGGTGGAAGTGTTTCAGTACAGTTAAATATTTATGTTCTGTCTTTAAGAAATAAAATCTTCCATCTCAAAATTATTCGTACTCCATGACATTAAAACTTTAAACTCTTTTGGTTACAGTTTTGAGGATATTCTGTGCCTTGCTGATTCCTCATCTTTGTCAGATATCACCCTTGATGGCAATCCAATAGCTCAGGAGACATGGTACAAACACACTGTTCTCCATCATATGATGCAGCTCCGACAGCTAGATATGAAGAGAATCACAGTAAGAAATTTCTGTTTTCATCAAACTTAATAGATACTTAAAATCACAAGTAAAATGTAGGGTTTTCTGTGTATATGTATATATTAAAAATAAAATCTTTTTTCTTAATTTAGTATGGAACTGAATGGTGTGTAGACATTAGAATATTTAAAACTTTAACCCTTTTCTTCAGTATAAAGTAAGGGTTTTCTTTCTTACTTCATTTGACATGTTTATTTAGAAGTGCTAAAACTCTTCAGCACCGAAGGCTGTGTGTTCAGCTGCCACGTGACATGAGAGAGCCTGCAAAGCTTTTGGTTAGAATTTTCCTAACAGTCTTTGCTGATCTGTTGTATAGTTGAGAAGGAACAGTGTATTTCTTCCAAAGGGGTGGTCTGTTTGCCCTAAAATTGCTGTAATTGGTATCTTTTAGTTAAGAATTTAATTGGTTTCTTCAGTCTGCCTCTCTAGGGAAGTCTGGTGATCACACAGTTTGTGTGTGTGTCTCTATTTCTCCCTTTCTAACCTACTCTCCCTGCTCATTTCTGTTTCTGCTGCTCAAGTTCAAGTAACCTTGATAAGGGAGAGAGGACTTGCAGACGGCTCAGTCTCCTACAGGCTTCTTGAAAATTCACTCCAGAGGATGAAGGACAATCACCAGGATCTTATCCTAATGCCACCTATTTTCTCTTTTAATATAGGAATAGTCTTGCTAATTCTTCTGTGCCTACAGCATGGTTTCTCACCAGAGGAATCTGTCCAGCAGCAAGCAACAGTGTTACAGTGTTAACTTTTCTGACCAGGTGCTGATACATACACATTCTTTGAAATGCTTATTTGCATTGTACAGAGGCCTAAAGCATTGTAGATTGCAGCTGATGCTTTGTCATAGAGCCAGTTAGGATGAAAAATATAACGTGTGTGTGGAAAACATTAATTTTAAAGAGAGAGTGCTTTGAGACATGAGTGTTTTGCTCCCGGTATTGAAAATGCTAAATGCTTGTTTGTTCACAGATATTCTAAACATCAGGGGTTTTTATACTTTGTGTCTTTACACTGACTTCCTACTTGCTAATTGCTTTGCTTTTGAAAACTTGTTTTATCAGTATTATTTCATAAATTTCAGTTACATAAAGAAAATATCTCTCCACCTTTACCCTTGTCAAGAGGGGATAGATCTTGGTAGAAATATCAATGATGGGAGAAACTGTAGAAAGAGCTCAAACTCCTCTTTAGACTCAATGGGATCTGTATGGGGGAAAAGCTGTCAGAAATGCACAGCCATAGGAAGAACTTAATCTGGGGTTGCACCTTGTTAAACATCAGAGAATAACCACAAAGACAAAAAGTCATAAGAAACCAGCTGTGCTGCTCATAAACCTGCTTGTAAAAATAATGTGATTTACACTCTTTATTTGCCTTCTGTTTCTTGAGCCTTTTAACATCTTTCTCCATGTAGGGGTGCTATATGTTTTCTCCAATAAAAACTGTTACCCAGATAATCGTATGACTTAAGAAACTGGGATTTAAAGAGAAATAACAAGTATCATAGGATCTGTGGTAAAATTAAAGAGCTGGCAATCCCAAATCCAGCTATTCTGCCTCGGACTCCAACATGCTGTTGCCATCACCTATAAGGGTGGATCTAACCTGGTGGGGGAATGGACATGCAGTGTTGAGTATGTTTGCTCTCTTGATTAGTGTAAGAAACCAGACTGAACTCTTAATTATTTTCTTCATCAGCCTGAAGAGCATTTAGGCCATTTTGAACGTCAGCATTGGTTTTTCGTGTAACAAACTGAGAGTTGGATGATTGATGGGTTTTTTCCTGGCTAGGAATTCTTCACTAACTTGTTCAGAGCTTTAGTGCTCAAGAACGGAGTTCTATGCAATTGTTAGTTCTGCTTTTTACTTTTCTTTTACTGAAGGATATTTTCAAAAATTTTATATGAGACTTGGAAGCTTCCTTCGTGTTTGGTTTCAAGAAGACAGACACTCTTTGATGCCAGGTTTTTTCCATAGGATTCCCTGGAGAAAGGGAGCCCTGGGGCAAAAATTTGGTGCTAACTGTCTCTGCCATAGGGAACTATTGAAAAACACAGAGCTGCCATGAAAACCAAAGATACCATACTTGGATTAAAACATTTGTGCATTGTCATTGTTCTAATACAGTTTAAGTTGGGGCAGATTTGCCTTTATGCAAGGGATTGTGTAGTGTTATGAGAACTGAGTATTATTACACCCTGACCTGTGTGGAGGCTGATGTTTTCTTAGGCCACATCATTCCTAAGCCATTTTTGAACGTAAGATTCAGGCTCTCAAAGCACTGAGGCATGGACCCAGTGGTGGTGAGATCAGTGGGGGTTAAGGACCTGTGACGAGCGTCGCTTGTGCATTGTCCAAACAAGACGATTTTCAGGTGAAAACCCGACCCCTTTGTGTTGTGCATCTAAAACATCAGCTCAGTGGAAATGTTTTACTTTCTGACCTCTGGTAGCTCAGTCTAAAGGCTGAAAGACTGGTCAGGAGGCCGAATTACTGTGGCTGGCCAGACTCGTGGGTGTCCCTTGTGCTCCTGTCAGTGACTCACGGTTACACCTTTGCCTCACCTTGGCTGCAAGGTGTGGGTGAAGGGCTCCTTGGAATGGCCTTGTGTGGTGCCTTACACTCAGAGCAGGCTCAGGTTGCGTTTGTGATTATTTTCCTTGGGTCACTTACCATCATGGTTGTTTTTCTGGGCACTGAAGCTTTTTTACCCTGTTCTGTAGTTGGAATTTTTTCAAAAGTGGGCCTGCCCAGTGGTTCTTTCAGTTTAGCTGGGAGCTATTTATTTTCTTCCAGTCTTTTGTAATAGTGAGAAAATATTGTCTGCAGATATGTAATGAAATATTATAATATTTCATTATAATGAAATTTGATTGAAACGTATACGTATTCTGTACTAAGGAGTTATATAACCAAGAACATTTGCTATCCATCACTTCAAACAGACCCTCAAGAGAATTTTTTAAGTGTATATGTATTCCTATATGTGTGTGTAAATATGATATATAGCGCATATTTTTGTAAAATGTTGCCAGATTGAAAGACGAGCTGTGTGTTTTTAGAAGTAAAACTTTGCGTCTTTTCATTGAGGTTTATATGTTTTAGAAGCTGAAAGTAGGAGAGCTGTGTTTGGTTTTGATTATTTGCTTAGACATTCCATTGCTGATCAGACAGTAAGTTCTACTGCTTTATCCAGAACAGAATTCGTTACTATATTCCATCACTACCATAGAGTGTTCTGAGGGGTTTTTTTTCGGGAGGGATCCCTAATTATTCTTTTCTTTCCACTGGAAAATAAGACAGTTAAGTGTCACTTTGTGCGGCTTAAATCGTGTCATTTGTTGGAAAAAACCTTGTTTGAAGAGTAGCAAGGCAGTAGTGAGGAGGAATACGTGCATTCCGCTGCGGTCTTTTCCGAAATCTCTGAGATTTTGCTGGAAGTTTCCCGTTGGAAAAGCCTGGCGGTGATCGGCGCCGCTGCAGGAGCGCACGGGGCCGGCAGGGGGCGCCATCGGCACGGGGAAAGCCCTCACGGAGCGTGGCGGGAACGAGCCCGGGAAAGCGTCCGCGCCTTGTCCGGGCGGGAGCGGCTCAGGGGCGGATCCCAGCTGTGGGCAAAACCCGCGGAATAACGAGGGGAAGCAAAGGATACAGCTCTTCCCAAATCCTTTCCGAAACAGAAGGGATGACAGTAAAAAATGAATTGTGGCTAGGTTACGTAGGGGTTTGTTTCCTAACTTTTTTGGTACTCTGGGGGGTTGTTTTGTGGGTTTGTGGGGAATATGTTTTTTAAGATTGCTTGCATGTGTTGTGTAAGATTAATCAAGAAATGTACATGGATTTGATTTCCATAAAAAGTTGATCTGAGCCTTGATCTTTATTCAAAGTTTTTTTTCTATCATTCTGCCTTTATAAATACTGAATAAAACGGGGATGTATTCTATTTTTTGGCTGAGCTAACTCCTTCTAGGAAAGGATTAGTGTTTTTTGAATGTCTGTAATTAGGATAAACTCTTGATTAAGGAAGAGAGTCCTACTCAGTTAATACTCTTTTTAGAATGTGATTTGCATTAGTTGAGTTTGATATTTGTATGCTGTGTTGGTAGGGAAGGTACAGGACTGACTTCAGTGGGGGCAGTAGACCCTCCTGCGTGGAAGACAGTGTCCCAAGGTACACGTCTGGACTGCACTAAGGGAAAGCTTTGAGGATGAACATAGAGTAAGAAGAGATTTGTAGAAGCTGAGAAAAAAATCTGATTTAGGGAACTTTATGAATGATTGCCTTAAAGTTTGGGGGAAAGCTACAGCAAGTTGTTTTGAAAGGAATAAAATTAATGAAGGCTAATTCTCTATTAAAGCCGTTTGGTTATCTAGTTCTCACCTCCCCCCAGTGCGAAACACAACACCAGCTCAGTTAGTTTGAGACTGAGTCTCTGATGAATGGCCAGATGTTTTCTGCCAAATAGAATGGATAGTTTCTTCCTCCTCTTCTTTGGTGGTAAAACTAGCTTACATTTCTCTTCTTTCTGCATACCAATTTCATATAATCAAACTTCTGGGGAATGAAAGAAGTCCCTAATTTAAGACTTCTAAACATACTTTGTTATTTGATATGTTCAATGTGTTGAAAAGTCATTAGAGAAGATGAAGACAAAAACGTAGTTAAAAGCTTTTTTTCTTTAGGAAGCCTAGCTAAAAAGCATAGATACACAGCCAAATGAGGAGCTTTAATTAAAAAATAAAAATTCCCTGGAACAAATCTAACCTGCTTTCTAAAGAAAGATAGCACTAATGTAGTTTGCTAGTGTGTATCTTTTAAGACTTGTGTTTTTTACACAAAACACTAACACTACAATGTCATACATAATTGGGATAAACAGCAATAATGAGAATAATGTTTGTAGTTCTTAAAGTTCTGAGTCATATCTTGAGGAACAGCACTTTTTAATTTTGCATCATTAAAGATACATTCATATTTGTGACATATTACCTACATGGTAATATTATTTCATGATTTACACAGCCTGCCCCCGAACCCTCCCATTCAGGTGCTGGGCTTCACTGTGTGGTATTTTGTTGCAGTAACATCTACAAGGCCTTCTGTATCTGCGTGTGCTTTTATTTTGTCATTCCGTTACTGGTGGTCTTCCTTTAACGTGCACTAGTGACCTGCTGAGGTCCTTCTACCCTGGATTATGCTGTAATTCCATGATACCAGCCCCTTGGAAATACCCTGTTTAGGAATAGCTTAAAAGCCCAGTAGCAGAGGAGGCTGCCAACAGAACTTCACCAGTGAAAGGCTGCAAGTTGCTTTGAGAATAAGAAAAAGAAAAAAAAAAAATTAGGGGTTTTCCAGTTAGTCTTGCAAGGCAATTCTTGCATACAGTTGGGTTAGAGAAGCTTACTCTGTCCAAAGCCTCAGGCCCTACTGTGCATTGGGGTACTCCTCTTGTTCAATGTATGATATTAGGGTAAAGTCGTGGAGGAACAGTTTGAAAATCGGTTGTTCAACCCCTTTTCAGACTGATGCCAAAATCCATGGTGTGTCCGTGGGTTTCAGGGGTCTGTACACAGATCAGAGTAAGTCTGCTACGTGCACTGAACTTCTTATGCTTTGGAAATAGTTTTCTTAAAAATGTAATGGCCATGCTAAGTGTGAAGTTCCTGTTTTATTTTATCTTCTAGTCAGCACTCATCCATGTGCTTAGGGGTTCTTGCAATGTTCTAAACATAGCGTGTTTTATTTATGTAGAAATTTTGACATGTTAATATGTCTTAATGGCTGATGGTGCTTTCTGTTCATTTTTGTTTGTTAATTTTGTTAACATATAACTTTTCCAGAAAATGAAAAGGTTTGGACAGGAGCTTTCTATTTTGAGGGAATGAAAACACTTTTCATATGTTCTGGGAAGACTCTTCAATAGAAACGCCCAAATGGCATGTGAAGTAAATCAAAATAAGTTAAAGTATGCTTCCCAGATATTTGTGTTGGAAGGACTCTACACTTTTTACTTCATAGCGAACATTTCTTTTGTTACTTGGAAAATATATGTTCTAAAAATACTGTACTGGGAGAATGTTTAGACTTCTGTAAACAGGGGGCATCCAACCTAATATGGGTATATTGCAGTATCAAATTGCTGTACCAGGAAAATGAAGCAACTTCATTTTCATTGTTCAGGAATCAATGGCTTTCTTCTTGAGACTTCATGATTAGACACTAATATTGATGAGACATAATGCTAATGGAATCGCTAAATTTGAAAATGTTCTTTTCTTCTCAAGTTGCTGACTGAGAAAAGCCAGTCCCTGGAAACAGTTTATAATGAAGAAAATTAATCCTGGATTATGATTCAAGCATAAATAGAACCCAGCTTTTTTAGTGTGGGTCTTTTTCTACCAAAAAAAATTCTGCTAATTGCAAAATCTACTACAAAGATACAAAGATGTATTGCACTGTCATATCTAAAAATATTTTTCACTGTCATACTTGCCATGTGCTTTATACTTTTTCAACGACTCTTACAAATAGTTAACTAGCTTTATCTTCAGCATTTATATCTGAGTAGTTTCCTCTTCTGGTTTTCTTGATTTATTTATAATTAATAATTTTATTGTTTTTAATAGTATTTAGAAACCTTAAGATGATAAAAAAATCCCAAAATTGTGTTAAAATGAAAATTTACATTCCAAATACCAACACGAGAACATAATTTATCATTACTACATTTCAGAACCGGTTTAGTTCCTCCCTTTAGGAATTTGTTTTTCCTTTTTTCATCCAGGAGGAAGAAAGACGTATGGCATCTATTGCAGCAAGGAAAGAGGAAGAAAGGAAGCGTGAAAGCCATAAACAAACCTTGCTTAAGGTATTTTCTGTGGCCATTCTAAGGTTATGGTAAACCAGTTTACAGCAATAATTTATATCCAAATTTCTTTGCTGCAGATATTATGTTATATATCCCAATATGCCTCTATCTATTTTTACAACTTCAGCAGTGCACTCCGTGACTGAAACTCTGTTCAGTTAAATATGCAAGACACACTTTAGCAGAAAGCCCATGTTGAACAGGAGTGTGATACATGTCAGCGGATGGCAAATCTCATTTTTGTAAATCCAGACTAAAGTGAAGGACTTCTCCAGCGATTTCACATTCCTTGGTTTCCCCTTTTCGGGTGAACGCTCTGACTGCAGCCTTTCAGTGTTCTGAAGCAGTTTTTCCTTCATTCTTTCCTGTTGAAGTGGTTCCTTTCTGTGGATAGAGTGAAGAGGCCCTGAGGCCACAGCCAGCCTCCAGCTGTTGTCTCTGTCAGCAGAACTCTTATCTACCTTATCTTCCAGCCCAGCTGGCCTGGTTGGTGCTGACACACTCAAGACAGAAGTGCCCAACCAGGGGAAACCCCGGTGCCCTCCAGAATGCTCTTCATGGGGCTGCTGATACATGAGCTGTGCTGCTAAGAGGAGACCAAAGTTCAAAAATCTAAGAGTATCTACATTCCATTTACTGTGTGAATATCACCGTTTGTCTCCAAATTGTTTTTCTTTGGGAAAAAAAGGTGCCTAAAATTTTTTGTCAGTCAGTAATGCCTATACAAACAATCTCTTTCAATTTGGAAGTCAAATAAACAAAAAATGTTCATGTCCATTTAAGTTTCCAAGGTAAAATCATATTTCCTGAAGGGGATTAGACTGAAAGTAGCTGCAGGAGGCTGTAAGAAGTGGGGGGTGGTTTGGGAGTTGTTGAAGCAGTGTTGGAGTTTGGTTTTGGTATTTCTTCTTTCCCTCTAAGATATTGATATATTTAAAGTCTCTTCAGATTTGAAGTGTGGGTGCCTGTTCTTAGTAGCATAAAGAAGTGGAAAATTAGTGAGTGATTTTCACACATGGCATTGTCTCATGCTGTTGGAAATGTCTCTCTGACTAGAAAAAAAAAAAAGTAGGTATTTATTTGTAGTTCATGTTCTTAACCATTGATGCAATGTTTCCTTGTAGCAGAGGGATTGTTTGTCTTGGTGGCCTAGATTTTTGTGGTACATTTTGCTAGTGGAAAATTCCCTTAGCAGAAAAAATATTTTTAATGCCTAGTGCCATCATTACTCAATTTCAACATTACGTTGTATACTTTAATTTAATCAAAGTGTATTTCTTATCTTCAAATAGTTAAGTGGCACAACAGTCAAATACCAATTATTTTTTGTACGATTTGATGATTTTGTAGATCTTTCCTTTGTAAATGGGTTCTTATGTTTCGGGCTTTTTTCCTATTCCACACATTTGAATCGAAGGAATAAATATGCTCATAGATACAGTGTCCAGCAAAAAAAGCTGTGAACTACAGGTTTCTTCATAGTTAAATCTAAAGAAAATATTTAGAGAACTGTGTGCTGCATTTTTTTTTTACTGTCACATTTCTCCAACGTGTGAAGTGTATATGAAGTGTAAATGAAGAAGACTTCACTCATTCAGTAGCAAACAGTTGCTGTTTTCCTGCATGCACTGCATTGAAAATGTTAATTTCAGCAATGTCATCTCTTCTTTTTCCCTTTCTGATACTTGTCCGCCCAAAGAGCAGAATTTCTTCACTCTTTTTCCAAACTATTTTTTATTGCTTCCAACCCACTCTTCTGGGAAAGTTTGAGGTGTACTTTGAAATGTATAGAGAATATCATTCCTTTCCAACAGTGGTTGAACTTACTATTTATTGGAAAAGAGAAGGTTATTGCTAGCAGAATCTTCACACTTGTAAAAATTGCTTTTTTGTAGAATGAATTCATGGAAGTTTTTGAAGTTCTGTAGGAATCCAGCAGCCCACAGCTAAGGGCTAACTAAGCAGTAGAGCTGTACAGTAATTAAGGTTGAGACCCTCACCCTCGAGAGCAAACACAATTTTCTAAAGGTTGTTTTGATAAAAAACATGGACGATTCCAACTTCCCTTTCTGTGACATGGAGCTCAGTCATCACGGAAGTTTGTAAGTGTTGAGCAATTAGTGCTCTCTAACCACAGAGCATCACCATAACGCCCTGGGCAAATGGAACATGAAATAGGGTTTTTGAGCTCTTTAAAATGGAAAAACTTTCAGAAGTAGCAGTTGCATGTCCTAAGTAGCCTAACTTTGTGCTTTTGTAAGTTGTGGATTTATTATGTTACTTTTCTTGGTTTTTTATTGCAAATCTTGTGAAATTGTTTGCTGGCAGTTATACAAAATGGCACTAGAATGATGCACTGATTTTAATGCATAATCACCCACCACTAGTGTAGTTTCTACAATTTGAAACACATAAAATGTTTTGATTAAGCCACATGGTTCAGAACGAACAAACGTGTTAATGCTGCCCTGTCATGCCTTGTGTATCTTGTTTCAGGAAAAGAAGCGGTTAACAATTGGTAACATTGCTCGGCAGTGGGAGATCCAGCAGAACCGAATTGCTCTTGAAGCTTCTTTAAACAAAGATAAAGAAAATGAGCCCTGCCAGATCAATGGCAGTGCTGCATATGTATTTCCTGAAGAAAGCAGGTATTTTACTGGGTAATACTTTTTCCTGTTCATGGCTTAAGTTCCAGTGTTGCTGGATGGAAAAAGGGTTTTCCAGCCTTTAGTGTGTTTAAACTAGGAGTACTGAACATGAATGAATGCTTAGAAATGCCATTGTATTTGACAGTTGATATTTGGTAAAAGAAAGGACTGTTATTCAGTAGAGTGATGATATTATTTCAAAATCATCTCATTTATATCACTGTATTTTTATTTCCTCTACAGATCTCTTGATACAATCCTGAGCAGTGCAGTACAAGGCTTGTCTGTTCTAGAGTCTCATTTAGTGGAAGTGGAAGGAGACACTCTTGGCTTGTATGGTGCTGGGGCCCTGGAGTGCCTGGATCGAAACTGGAGCGTTCAAACAGCTGGCATTATTGCCACAGTCTCCTTTATGTTCATAGAATTTGATGAAATTGTTCAAGTGTTAGTAAAACTGAAGACAAAATTTCCTAATTGTGTGGTGAGTATGCCTCATGTTTCAGCTCTGAACAGCTATGGAATATGTATTCTTGAATAAAACCTTACTTTGGCATAGGCCCCCACTGAATGCTCTCATGTGAATAGATACCGTTATGAATTGCATATTTTCATGTGTTATAATGCTAACCTTGATCCTTAAAAATCGGTAAATTTAGATTTCCTTTCACACTGGTTTTTAGTTCTTTTAATTCCTTTGACCTACTTAATTATTTTTAAGTTGCAAAACTCATGTGTAAATACAATATCGCTGTTCTATACTGTTGTTATGGGTCCATGGTATCAGACTTCATTTGTGTTGTGAGTTCAATGATCAAATTGCTGATAGGATAANTGAGTATGCCTCATGTTTCAGCTCTGAACAGCTATGGAATATGTATTCTTGAATAAAACCTTACTTTGGCATAGGCCCCCACTGAATGCTCTCATGTGAATAGATACCGTTATGAATTGCATATTTTCATGTGTTATAATGCTAACCTTGATCCTTAAAAATCGGTAATTTAAATTTAGATTTCCTTTCACACTGGTTTTTAGTTCTTTTAATTCCTTTGACCTACTTAATTATTTTTAAGTTGCAAAACTCATGTGTAAATACAATATCGCTGTTCTATACTGTTGTTATGGGTCCATGGTATCAGGAAGACTTCATTTGTGTTGTGAGTTCAGTGATCAAATTGCTGTTAGGATAAAAAGATGAAGATTAGAAGGAATAGCTGACTGAATCAGTACAGTTCTTGAAATTCCTTAGTTCTTGATGAAGAAAAGCAACGAGAGGTCTCTTCAGTATGTCTCTTTTTTCCTTAGACATTCAAATCAGTCATTTTGATGCAAGTATTAACATAGAGATAACAAACATAAGCAACTTGTAGTTGGCTCTTGAGCTCCCTGCTGCTTCTCAAGATTTTGAGTATAACAAAACTTAGTGGTTTAATTGAGATTGATAAATTTGTGGGGAGCTTAAGACAAATTAATCTGTCTTAATGAAACAATTGTTTCACTGTGGGTGGGGAAAAATTTGCGGGTGATAGCAGAATCACAACTAAATTTTTATGTTCACCATCAGTTTATCCTCCTTCCTCTTCTACTGTGTAGCATACACCATGCTCATAGGAGCATTAGTGTAGGGCAAGGTTTGAGTTAGGCCACCACCCTGTGCCCAAAAAAGGCAGAATATTTTAAAAACGTGTATTGTACTTACTTTGTGTGGATGTTGCGGGTGCTTTACTTGCAGAATTAAAAGTAAACATTGTTTAAGCAGTATCATTACTTTATGTAACATTGAAAATATTCCTGCTCTAAGTAAAGAATTTATACATTGCTTGGAGCTTTTAATGTTGACATCTCATAGTATATGGAGTACCACAGCTGGTTGCTACAGTGCTGTGTTTTGCTACAGAGACCTCAAATGAAAAGAGCTCAGTTGCTTCACCAGACACACGGACTGTTACAATTTGAAACCTGAGCGGCACAGAATAGGAATCACTGTGTGCACTCTGTTGTTTCCTTATTTTGTTTATTGGGGTTTGACTGTTTTTAGCACCTGAAGTTCAAGGAGACAAATCTCGTGGCACTGCAGCAGTTCAATGCGTTGGCCGAGATGCATCGCGTGGAACAGCTGACAGTTGATCCTCAGGGAAATCCGGTTGTCAACTTCACTTTGTGGAAATACTATGTTCTGTTCAGACTGAACCATTTTAATCTACAGAAGATAAATGGAGTGAAGGTAGGATGGTGTTGCTTCTTTCTTATAATTGGTCTTAAAGGATAAATTAGTGTTGTTTTTAAAAGAGCAGCTGAATTCCTAATAAAACGAGCACAACCCTGTCAGTGTCTTCTCAATATTAAGGGGGAAAATATTTAAGCAGACTTCACCGTGTAATTTGTTGTGCAATTACTATTGAAATTAATATTATTTAATAAAATTGTGTTAAATTAGTATTAAAGAACTGCACAGTTTTACCTAATTTTAAGAAGCCACTTGTTTATGATTTTTTGATAAAATCACAGTGCTGACATTGAATATTTATTCAAAAATGCGTTTGACAGACTCCT
>VYZQ01062695.1:31826-50490 GCA_013400655.1 Mystacornis crossleyi
CAATTGCCAGTGTTACAAAATACCATAGAGTCATATTTTCTGCTTTAAGTCTGTCAGAGGAAAAGTCTGTCAAATAGGTTTTTTATTTTTATTTTTTCTGCTTCCTATATACAAGATCTCCAGTGTGGGTTTTTTTGTTGGGTGTGCATTTTATGTTTAAATAAATAGAAAGTTAGGACACTAATATTGCTGTTCTCTGTACTTTGTATTCCCTTTTACATCAATTGAAAGTAAACTTATTCAAGCATATAAAACAGCTATTTTATACTTGAGCTTTGATCATAAAGGGGGGGAAAATAGTTACAATGCAACACAATGTTTGAATGCACATTCAATTTTAAATGCTAAATAAGTTTAAGAGATGTTATGGAAGTTAATTAGAGCAAAAATAATACACAGCTTTAGCATTTAGATCTGGTATTTTAATTTGGTCATCGTCATATGTTTTGGATTAGATATACTTGTTATCTGATCCAACCAAAGCTGGATGTTGTGGTTTGCTTGGTTTTAGTTGTATAAAACATATATTGGTTGCTCAGAAGAGCAGGAGTGGGTAAAGAGCTTAAATGAATTAACTAGCAAAGAAAGGATGGATGGAAATAAGACTCACTCCAACAGCACAGTACCTTAAAAAGGAAACAATAAAGTGAGAGTCAGTAATCCCATGAAAAATACAGAATGACCTCGAATTTAGTACTTCACTGAAAAAGCATGCTCCTCAAATTTGATTTAAAAAATTATAAAGTTTATTAATTTTTTTACTGCATCATATTTTCAAAATCAACACCAGTGATTCAGATGAAAAACAAATAGAAGATGAATCATGCCTGTTTGGTCTTCATGGGAAAAGAAAGTAACACAACTGTTTAAGCAGACTTTTTGTTACAATCCCAAGGTCAACAAGTTCGGTCTCTGAAGGAAAACTTCATATTTAATAGCTCTGGTGGATTAATTTAGTAAATGGAGCACATGTAGCTCAGCATGATTTTATGTAGGACCTCTAGCAGATCTTAAATATGTATGACAACAACATTTTTGTCCTCAACAAACTTTTTCAGCCAGACCACACTACATGAAGATGTGCATACAGAATTTTCTTCCTAGTGTCATTAATCATTTGAAGTGTCATAGCCAAGCAGAGGAAAGAGATGAACTTTGATTGCTGTTTTTACTGCCCTGCAGAAGACTTTGATACCCAGATTTGTAGATGTATATTACCTATTAACATGAATAATAGAAAATTCTGTTTCAATGTAAAGAACACAACCCCTGAAGTGATTCTCAGACCGTAGATCAGCCCTGAATAACAGTTTCAGATGACAGAAAGGGAAATGTGCATATTCTGCTATTCTGATTACCATTTGTGTGCAATCTTTGTGGTGACTGTTGTGTTGTCAGCTCTGCAGTATGCACAGTTGCAAAGTAAAAAGACCATATACTAACTGAATTAACTAAATAAAGTACATAACTCTAGCACTTTTAAACTGTAAAAAACTTCTTTAAAAAACCTTTTATTTTCTCCCCAGCCTTCCCTCTCCATTCCAGTTCATATTCCAGGCTAGAAGCTGAGTGTTGGTCTCCCCCTAACAGTGGTTCTGTTCCCTTGCCCAGTTGTTACTTTTAATAACTGTGAAGGAGCAAATTGTGTTTATTGAGATACTAATTGAAGTTTTTCCCAGTGACAGTAATCTCAGATTATTTCGAAGTCATCCAGATTTGAAGTTACCAAGCCCTCCACACTGCTGTCCACCCAGTGGTACGGAATCCAGTGTGACAGATGCATCCCCTTCCCCGAGCTGGGCCTGCTGGCACAGTTGGTGCCTGTTCTGTGTACTTGGCAAGGAGCGGGCATAAAGCCTTACATTTATGTGATACTACCGTTATAATCTTTTTGTGATTAATGGAGCAAACAATGCACTGCAGTAAGATAGAGAACATGAGGTTTTGTGAGCTGGAGAGTGTATTCAGCATTGCTGTCTCTGTTGACCTGGTCCTTATGCTTCTCTTAACATAAATAAATACATTAAAATCACTTATTTCTCCAGCAGGCATTTCTGCCTGCACTGGGCTTTGTTTCCCTAGCTGCCTTCTGTGCTCTTTGTTTGAGACCTTGCTTCTGTTACAGACTGCTCAGCAAGGTCATCTACTCCTAGGCTACTAAGTAGGACTTATTTAATTTTAAGTGAAAATGAACAATTCCAGACACTGTGCAAATGGAATTGACTTTAGATTTCTAATTTCCTGATTTGTGTTTTCACTGAATTTACCCCTGCATTATGGTGTTACAGTATACTTTAAGCAAGTGTAGATTGTATAGTCTCTAAACATTACACGTGAATACAATGAAAGTCTGTTAATGTGGATCAAAATTCCATTTTACTCACACATTTGGACAACACAGAATACCAAGTTTGTCTGGAAGGGCTTAGTAAATATTGTGAGTATTGTAATCTATTTAATAATGGGTTGCTTTCCCAAAATATGTTATAGGATGAATGGAAATTAAATTTCGTCCAGAAGTTAAGAAGTCAGTGAGTAGGTTTCATTGTCCAGTGTTATCCAGGTCAGATTTAGATGATCATAAAGATTGCTTCTGCACTGAGTACAAAGCCAGGAGTCCAGAAGCTGTGCCAACAAACTTTTGGCAGCTGAAGTCAGTTCATAGTCTGGCCATCAGGGTAGGAGAAACACAGGCCATGGTCTCCAGAGATTACAAGCCAAGACAAACAAGAAATAGTAACCACCACCACCAAAGAATGAATCCCTTCCACTTTCTTTACACTCTTCAATTTTGTATAAAATTAATCCTGAAAATTTTTCAACCATTCAAAGTTTAAAGAGACAGCTGTAACTTAATGTTGAAACAACAGTATGGTAGATATTTAGAGAAATATTGAGTGAACACTTATTTGCAGGAGCTGAAAAATGCAGAGAAAAATTTTTCCCTCTAAAGTTTCTCTTTTATAAAACTTTTCCATGATGTTGCCAAAATAAGAGAGTCTGTAAGTTATCTTTTCACATGTGCATGCCCAGAATCTTTCTGTTTCTCCAGCATAACTTATTCAGAAATTTTCCAGTAGACCTTTTGTAAGTGCATGCAGTACGGAGCAGAATAAATATGTCTGGCCTTCAGAAATGAATTTAAGAAACCTTTCTAAAATTCCTCATTTCACAAAGACTATCATGAAGCACAGGGCGACATGTATATACGTTAAAATATCCAGAATTACAGGAAATTAAAAAAAAAGTACCAGTGCCTCATTTAATTTCTTCTAAAGTATATCTAAAGTGCCAGTAAAAGCAAATCTATGTTTCAAAGATGTGCTTGCAAGAGATCTGTGTGCAGTGTTCTGTAAAACAAATTTCAGTTAATTCTCAATGTACATATGTAATGAAATATGGATGTACTAATTTTGAAATGTAACTTTTGTCTTTTTTCTTCCCTTCCCACTCCCTCACAGGTTACTGAAAATGATACTGTAAAGGCAGAAAGGCTCTTTGGCATTCTGGCATATGTGGCATCTTCAGAGCTGCCACATTACCGCATGCTTTCCTTACTTGGAGAATCCAGGTAAAATACGAGGAACAAAACTGGAGTTTGTCCAGAATATGCTGCTTGACTCTTCTGCACACTGTTACGATAAATTCTTTCTAGGTAAAAATAGAAAATACCATCTTTTAGAAGATAGGTCCTCTGCACAGTGCACAAGTGTTACCATATCCTGGTCCATGTAGCCAGAGGGTTCCACAGAACTTGTATGAAGTCTGCTGAGGAGATGAAAAGGCACAGGCACACAAATGAACTGCATGTTCAATTCTCCATTTGTACTGGGATTGCTGAAGGCTTGTGCACCTTCATGATGAGAACTGGCTGTTTTTAGTGGGTATTTTATAGTGGGTAATTAACGGTTAACAGATTTAAGAGTTGTACTGTAAAAAAAGGTGAACCTCCCATATTTTTAGTCTTCTAGGGATGAGTACTTAATAAAAGTTGAGGCTGCAAGACTTCCTATTTAGGAGATGCTATGTGATAAATATCAAAGTCAATTGTTGAGAGACAAATTAATGTAGGGACATCTAGAGTCATATGTATTTTGAGTAACTTGAGGATGCAATATACTTCAAAGCTCAAAAGTGTATGTTCCAAAGGAGAAACTCCCCCCTCACAATAGCTACAAACATCTGCACTTTAAAATTTTCAATAATTAGGACTGTAAATCTCATTTCACAGGAGGAAGCAATTCCATTATCTGCTGGAGGGAAAGGGAAAGAAATCTGGGGTTGGCAGTGAGGAAAGCAGTGATAACAGAAGAAGTGGAGGGGAAAGCACAGCTCGAGCAACGTTGAATTACATGACAAAGGATTTTCATGTGGAAAAGCTTGAGGTAAAATACATCATTAAAAAATACTTACATTTTCTATTAGGTAACCTTAGGCTACTACTCACTGAATTCATTGGTACATCAAGTTTCAGTTGTGCTGTTGAGAATGGTGGTTTTAAAAGATAACGGCTTAACATATTTACATATCTGATCAAACATTTCATCTAACTGATCTTTTTCTCAGAACACTGGGAAATGCTCAGTTTCTGCCTTTGAAGAAGGGGTCCCTGAACAGTGCCACAGTCTCAGAAATGCATTCTCACCTACAGGGCAAATGGAGTGAGCACAGTTTTTTCAGGAAGAAAAATGTATATTGCACATGTTAGATTTTCCCGGAATGAATTGGTGAAGAACATCTTCAGATAACACATGAGACAGTGCAGGCTGTAGTAATAAAAAGCTGCTTTCTAGCTTTTAAATGAGCTACAGGAAAATAAATATGTAGGAAATGTATTAGGCTTAATTATTAATAAAATTGCAAGCTGGCTTGTTTCAGACAAGTGCATCAGTCATGCTTGTTTTAGTTTGTGTTTCTGATCTGCTAACTCTTTTGCTTGGGCAGAGGGAAATTGTTCCCAGGGAGAATATGATTTTTTCAGCCAGTGTCTCCCTTCTGAGCAATCATCATGAGTTCTAACTGTATGCACTTTGCTTCCCACATTTGTCCCATTGTTTGCTTTTTGGTTATGTGGAAACACATAAATCCTCTAGTGCAAGAAATTAAATCAAGTTCAGTAATCACTGAATTCTGTTATTCCATTGTGGTTTTGTTATCTCAGATCCACAGCATAAAAAGGAGACAGTGGCTGCATGTGTGGAGAGATTAAATTAAGAAAACATTTTAGTCTCGAAAGCTGTGATAGTAGCTCTTAAATCTTTGAATGGCACAGAGTAAAACAGTGAGGTATTCCTGTTGTCCTTTACCATGGAACCAGACCTATAATAAAATAAAATAAAATAAGCTTAGTATTTGTACAGTTTGTTAAATAAACACATTGTTTTCTCTTCCCAGTGCAGACATTCCCACCTTGCCCTTTGCTGTAGCATTGTGCAGGCAGCAGGTACTGCAGGGTGTCACAGGAGTACATCCTGGCAAAGAGGACTCTCTGAGTTCCCCAGCAGCAGTAAACTAATATAATAAATGTGGCTGAATATGTGTATTGCTAAAGATGACAGTCCTGGGTCTTTGATTAGTAATTTGGGGTTTTAGCTGAAACTGCTGGAAAGCTTTTTCTCAGCTTTATTATTTATCAAAGAAAACTTCTCTTTTGGTGGCCTGAAGCATGACCTAACAGTTTTAACAATGCCACCATTCAAACTAGTTAGATGTTTAGCTCCAATATAACTTACTGTTCAGAGCTTAGGGCATTTTATAGAAACTTTGCAGAAGCAGGATTAATGCAGTTTGAGTTACTAAAATGCAGAGCTGCTAGTTGCACAAAGCGCAGTGTCTTTTATTATTTTTAAATGTTTTTCTCACTTCAGTACCTAATGTAATACACATTAGGAACCAGCACTTCCCAGAGTGCCTATGGAAAAGGATGAGTACTGGCATGCTTTTCTATGACAATGTTCTTGTTAGGGCAGGTAGAGAAACATAAACTTTTCAACTGTTGTACTCTAAGGATGAAATCCTGGGAAGGGAGAGAAGGTAAAGTAGTTCAGTGCTTAATAGTTTCTGTAAATTTTCACTGCTATGCCAGAAAGCAACAAAACTTGTAATGCTGTTAAAATTACTTAAAAGTTAATTTCAGATTAATTAATGACTTAATGGAGTATGAATATTATGAATAAATGAAGATTCTGTGGCCACACTCATAAAAGCTTAACACAGACCCTGGGCCATGCAACTTAAAACCAAGAGGAGAGAGTACACAATAGCATCTGCCTGCTAATTGCTGTGTTCTTTAATTCAGTCCATTTTTGTGAGGGGTTTTTTTGGATTTGCTCTTGTTTAACCTTTTTTCCCTTTTTCTTATACACTGTGTAATTTTTCTGTCCTGCAGGAAATCAAGGAAAGGAAAACATTTTGCCAGACATATGTTGAGAACTTAGTGAAAGAAGCAGCTGACATCAATATGAAAAATGAGTCATTGCAGAAGCTCTGGCCTCAGATGTTCATTGAACTTGTCCGAGATGCAGTGATAGAAATACGCAATAAAAACTCCTACATGAAGCTCTGCCTCCAGCGCATCACTGATCAGAAACAGTAGAGTCCAGGCGTGTTGTCTTGCAAGCCTTTGGTTCAGTATTGTCATGTTCTACAAACATAAACCAATAGCATAGAAAATGATCATCGCTAGGGCGTACTTCGCTTCCTCCCCAAAGGGATGCTTTAAATCTTCCTTAACTCTTAATAGTTTTGAAATAAAAGTTTACTTCCATACTGTTTACCAGTGCTTCCTTGGCTAACTAAAGTGATAGCATAGAAATGACTTGGTGATTATTTTACTAAGTTCTTGTTTATTTTTTTCTGCTACCCTTGATTCTGTAGTGCTACAGCACTGATTTTTAAAGAACAAATTTACAATGCTTGCTTTATTTTTATTGAACACTTTTCAATTATCACTTTTTTGACTGCTGCTGTTTAAAAAACCCAAGAAGAGTAGCTAATTTTTTATGACCTAAAGCTAATAAATTATTTTTACACCCTGAAGTCAATGAAGACTTAATATTGATGTTTAATTTGTGAGATTATAGAACACTTTTTCACATGAGAGTGCTCAGAATATTGACGTTTAATGAACCTAATTCTCAACTGAACAAATTGCCCAAACTTGATTTCAAATGTTTTTCATTCATTTCACTAATAAGGTTGTGTGAATTGTTATGGGCAAATATGATTCCAAGGTATACTCCCTTAAGCTTTATTTTTATTTTGTTAAAATATGTTAATATAATTTATTTTGTTTCTTGAGTACTAAGTTACTAACTTCTGAGGTTTGCCAAGATCAAATGAGCTAAAATGCATGCATTACATTTGGTAGGGAGACTGATGACTACTATTCAGTTGTAATTCATTTCTGTGACTGTGTGAAAACTTCATATTATCAATAAAAAGAAATTCTTCACTTTTACCCTTCACAGATACTGTAAAGAAGTACTGTGTGCAAAGAAAAGACTTCTCCTTAATGCTGTATGAAGAGATGAGATACAACTTGCCCCCAAATCACTGAGAGTGGGTGGAAAAAAAACCCATTCCATGGTACAGTAACTCCCACCATAAACAGCTTGCCAGCTTCTGTCCAGAAATTGAATTTAGGAAGCGTTACCAAGTCCAGCTGATTGCCATGGATAGCATTCAGATGCAGGTAGAAAGTTGTGCCATTTAAACGTCATTTTTTAGTTCCACAATCCAAAACTTCTGTCCTTTTTTTACTTTATTAAAATTGTTCTTATTTTACTTAGGCTCGTTTTTAAAAAAGAAACCGAAGAAAACTTCCTGCAAGGGCTTCTATGGCTCAAAAGTGAATTTATTTTTAAATTCAATCTAAAAGATATCTTCTGTCAAAGCGGAGCTGCAGATACAGTTTAATGAGTCTTTATGCCCAGAAAATCATGGAATCATAGAATGGTTTGGGTTGGAATGAACTTTAAATACCATCTAGTTCCAATGCCCTGCTGTGGGCAGGGACACCTTCCATCAGACCAGGCTGCCCAAAGCCATGTCCAGCCTGGCCCTGAACACTTCCAGGGATCCAGGGGCAGCCACAGCTTCTCTGGGCACCCTGTGCCAGGGCCTCACCACCCTCACAGGGAGGAATTTCTTCCATACATCCAATCTAAATCTTCCCTCTTTCATTTGAAGCCGTTCCCCCTTGTGCTATCGCCACATGCCCCTGTTCAAACGCTCTCTTGGAGCCCTCATAGGCACTGGAAGGTGCTTTAAGGTCTCCCGTGACTCTTCTCCAGGCTGACCAGCCCAAACCCTCTGAGCTTTGAATGAGCAGCAGGAATCAGGTGGTCACAGGTATTTGGAGAGTGCAGCCTGCTTGCATTCAGGTCAAGCTGGGGCATCTAAATTGTCTGAGAGAATCCCTTTTTGGGGCATGTGACAGGTTAGCAGTGACATGGGTACTGTTAAATGCAGTTTTCCATTTGGGTCATGTTATACTTGCAGGTAGTTGCTTTTCAGTTTGCAGAATGTAGTGGAGGTTAATTCATTTAAATGCTAAGGAAGTGTAAGAATTCCTGAACAAACTACTCCAGCAGTTGATGGAATTTAATAGAAACAATCACTTTTCTGGGCTTTTTGAACTCGCTTTATGGAATTTATAATAAGATTAGTTTATTTGATAGGATTTTTTCCTTTCCATTGGAAAATTGCACTCTCAAGTTTCATGGTGCATTTTATTAAAGGAACAAATTAGGGCCCTGCAAGATGTGAGAAAATGAGAGTTTACATTAGAGAAACAGCCAGCATAGAAATGATTGTGCAATGGGTTTTTGGATCCATCAGTTACTTTACAAAATTTCTGTGCCAAGGGGGTGGGTGGAGCAATTCCAGCTTCTGCACAGGGACAGAAACCTCGGCAGCTGTGTGGAAGTGCAGAGTTCTCCTGATGATGTAGCTGGGACAGATGGGCCCCTTTTGAATCAGATTCAGCAGCAGTGAAAGAGTGGAAAAAAATGTTTTAAGAAGGTTGTATTGCTCTAGAGGAACGGGAAGTCCTCCATGGGAAAATCAAGAGAAAAGCCAGACTTTCTGATATTGAGGCTTTAGAAGCATATAATCCTGGTTTGAGGCTTTAAGGTAGGGTCTTGAAAAAATGAATGGTACAAAACACAACCTTATCTTCCCACGGCATGGCCAGGTTCTGCTGAATCCATCCCCACGTCAGTACTGGGAGCCTAAGAAGCGAGGCTCTTATTTCAGTAGCTGTATTCCAAGCTGTTCAGAATCTACCAGGACAGGGGAGATGGAGTTAATAATTGCTGTAGTTGTAGAATCGTCGTCTGCAATGGTGACTTCAGTTCTGCTTTCACAAACAAATCACAGCATCAGTCTTTGGAGTGTAGGGGTTTTCTTAGGAAATTTCTATGGCTGAGGATGTAAATATGGATTGGCTCTTACACCCAAGTGCATTTTCAGAGGTTTTGCATGCTCATAGGGCTTTGACTTCTAATCCAAAGGAATTTTTGTATGATTTTAGAACAAAGATGACCACAGCATATTGCATTATTAAAAGAAATGGAGAAATGTGAATTTAAAATACATTCCATGCTCACGTGCCTCATCAACACCATCAACAGAAATGCACAGATTTAAACCATTGAGAAATCTGGCCTCCTGTTTCATTGACTTCTTTTCAAGCCTTTCAACAGTGGGAGAGAAAATGAGTTCAAGTCAAAAATATTCCCATGGGTTCTATGGCAAAGTGGCTTTTCCTAGTATTATGAATGACACGAGTTTAATATCTGGCAAGAAAAAGTACATGTTTATACCAGGAAAATTATCTCTTGCTGATATAAAATGTCAGCAGTATTGCAGCAGCATCCCAGATGAATGTGGGTTTGCTGCCAGCATATGCAAGGACAAAATGTTCAGAATCATTTTTGGAACTGGCATTAATCTGGCTCAGTCCGCACTGAGCTTGCAGACGCCTCCATCCGAACCAGCAATAAGTAATTTCCCCGATGTAAACAAGGGTAAAGAGAAGAAAATGATCTGAAGTTATCGGAGTAAAGCAGAAGTGTTGATGCAGTACACCAGTAAACCCCAATTAAGAACCTACTAGAAGTTACTCATTTCTGAGTTGGATAGCAGGAAAAGGGCCAGTGAGTCACTTCTAAAATTCTGGCGTGGTCAAGATGAATTATGTCATTTGTGCTTGGTCACTACACAATGCTTGGTGTAGAAACAGCTGTGTCAAGTATGCTAGGAAAGAAACCTGTGTTTTGGAGCTCCCAGAATGTCTAAATATGTTCCTTTCATCTTCCAGTAGCGACAGCGCTCTTTCAAAAAGCTGAATTCTCTGGCTGAGAGAACAGAATCTCCTTCCTTAGTAGCTAGAAAGCTACTGCAAAGGAAGAATAATGTGGTTTCAGGTTTTAATATGAAAATAAATAAAGAGCTTGAATGGCAATAAGGTAGATTCTACTTAGTTTTGCTTAATGCTTAGTTAGGGATAATGTACTATTTCTTTGGAAGAGTGTAATCTCTCTATCACTTGGGCTTTTAAGTACAGCTCTAACAGGCAATTGCCAGGTAGATCTGATCCTGCTGTGGGACAGAAGAGACATCCCTAGAGCCCCTGGCAGGAGCATTTTCTTTGGTTTGTGATTACAGGATCCATAGCCTCCGTGGGTTTGGTTACTCTTTGAAGTAGAATTATTGGGCAACTTAATAACATAGATAGAGACGAAGACATTAGAGACACAAGTAGTCCTACAAATCAAGGGATTAAGAAAATTACAGCTATTTTGATTAAATATAAGAAACACAGCGAGATTGAAAGGACAGTATAGAAATAGTTTAGTCTGCATTTAGGTGCCAGAATGTCTGCACATTAGCTTTTGGGAATTACTTCTTCTTGCTGTCCACAGCTGATGCTTACTAACTCCAGCTGCGACAAAATTCTCTCCTTAGATTAATGACATCTAGACAAATTCCAGGAAAGGGGATAATTTGGAAGTGAAATTAATATCTGTTGAAGACAAGGAAAAGAGTTAACCTAAAATGTAGGGTAGTTTTACTGGGAAAATTAAACTGTTGCTCCTGTTCCTTGAGACTTAAAAGCTAAAATGTACTTATTGGGAACAATTCTGGTGGGCAGAGGAATGGCCCATCTCTGTCACTGTTTTCTGTCAGTGGCTTTTTATTATGTGTCTGAGTAGGGCATAATGCTGCACAATTTACAGTGCTACTGAGGGGCTGACTTGGTGACTTAAGCTCCTACAGTGTATTTTTATTTAGGGATATTGCAAGATATATTTCAAAAATTTCAAGTCACTTTTCAGGATGTGATTGAAAGATGATGCAGATCTAGTAATGTTCAGGGGGTGCAGGAGAGGGGGCCACCACAGTGTATTTTTTCCATGCTGTTCCTCATGCACTGGAAATGTTTCAGTATGGACCAGTATTTTGACACAGCATCTGCCTGCAGATCAGCACACAGGTTGCCTGTGGCCCAACAGTTTCCATGAATCAGGGGGAAAGCATCCAGGCATGCTCACGGTACAAAAAGGCAAACCCCATAGCTCAGTGCTTAGATAATCTGTAAGCCTTTTGTTTATTTTTGGTAAACAGCTCCCTTCTGCTTCAAATTAATATCCTGATGGAGCTGCTGATACAAATGTTAAGCTATTTGGCATCAAGTTGCCAGCAGAGAGCGTGACGAGAAACTGATGGGAGTGTTCCTGACAATGACTTATTTTCAAGGGTCTGATCAGAGCCACAGCACAGTCTTGGATCTCTGGATGTTGTTTTTCAGGTTAGACATTCAGAAAATACTTGAGTAAAGATTTTCTCAGGGGCAATGGTTTTCAGGTAATTTTAAGTTCAGCCAAGACTCAGTAAATCAGGAAAGAAGGTAATGTTAAAAACTCTGTGGGAACAACCTCTATTCCAAGCCAGGTGTGTGAGCTCAGTCTGTGCATGCGTGTCTGACACAGGGGCAGTGGTGCATACTGAAGCAAAGGGGCAAGAAATAATGAGTAAAACTTAGATATTAATACTTTTATTGCATTCCTGGAAATACTCCTGGAGTCTACCAAGCTCTACCTGCCATTGCCAAGGGAGACAACAGCTAAGTGCCTTAAAAAATATTTGAGCTCCTGTCTTCTCAGATCTACTTTAGTCTACCCTCATTATTTTCTTGGTTCTTCTCTCAACCTGTTATGCTGAGAATAAAGGACTAGAAATTTGGGCCCAATTCAGGCTAACACATAGGAACATTTAACACTGACGAGCTTTTCTAGTGGAAGAAATGTCTGATTTTCCCTCCAAGGCGAGGAAACAATCACTTTCTCCACGAACTTATCTTCACTGTAGCATCCTGGCACTTTTGTACTGGATCAGGGCTTTCCTGTGCATAACACAGGGACAAATGTGTGCTGGTGCTCATTTGGTGACAGTCGTGACTACGAGCTGGCAGAGTAGTGTAATAAAGCAATTACAGTCATGCCACAGAGGGAAAAATAATAGCATTTTCCTAAAGTATATTAGACCTGCTTCTAATGTACTGCATAGGAATGGTTTCACTGAAATCGGTTATGCTGATTTAATTTTCAGACTGCTGCAGATAAGGAAAGAAAGAGGTGTAGCATGTGGCTAGTTGTAGCTGAGATTTCTCGAAGGAAAAAAGATTCATGGCTAAATTTGCATTGCTCCTGTGGAAGGGGAAGGAAAACTGGTAAGTCTAAAACTAAAAAACCCCTTTGAAAGAGTATTTCAGCCCATAATCAGTAGTGTTCTGACATGTGTTGGCAGGACTAGCACTGAGGTGACAAAGAATCCGGAGTAAATCAAACAAACAGCATGAATTCCAGCTATCCATCAAAAGCCAGATTTTTTTCATTTCATGACCATGCAAGTGCATCACTATTCAAAGGACTTATTCTTGTGTCATGTATGTTGCTTTAAGTAAATTAGCTCTGGGAATCCACTTGGGAGGAAAAAGAAAAACGAAACCAAACAACCCAACCAGAACATTGTTAGAAGGTTTATCCAAAGTCAATATTTATGGAGTCGGAAGAGCCCAGGAGGGCTCCAGGCTGTTTCAGTACCACAAGCAGTGCCATTGCTTCCACAGTGTTCTGTAGGGTTTCACACCTCTGAATCAGCAAATAACTGCACAAAGGCACCTCATGTGCCAGGGACTTGTCCAGCCCACGTGGTTCAGACTCGCTGCCTGGAAGGGTCAAAGCTCACGCTCAAGAACAATTTCCTCAGTGTCATCCTGCTATTCTCACACTGCTTAGGGGACTCGTCTGCGAGAGCTCCAGCATGGGAGGAAACGCCCGGGTTTGTGGTGAGGGAGGAGGTGTGGAGCAAGGAGGGCCAGAGGGTGGGCTCCTCCCCCCATCTTTGTGGTGCTCAGTGGGGTGCTTGTCCCGGCTTAGAGCTTCTTCCTGGAAACTTCTGGCCACATCTGCCCATGTAGCAGGCATGTTTGCATGTGCAAACATGTTTTGTAGTGCAAACTACGTGTTTGCACTGCAAGAACTGGTGCTAAGACCTCCCTGTTGATAAACCCCTGATGTAGGAGCACCTTGAGGGAGCTGGGTGCTTGTAGCTACTCTTCTCTTCAGCATATCCCATTCTTTGTCTCCTAGGTGCCTTTCAGCTAAATACAGGATGTTCTCAGTTTTAATCATAGGTCTTTGTAATTATCCCTTTGCATCCAGAGGAAATAAAGGTATCTCAGGCAAAGTTTGTTGGTGACTGAGCATCTGCATTTCTAACCGGTGAAAAATGCTGAAATCCATTATTATTTCTAAGTTCCATGAGCTGGGTTCCTACCTCTTTTCCATGGCAGGGTTAAGCATTAATAGGTTTGCTGCCTAGATCCGGGCCTTGCTTTCTGGCTGCTGGTTTCTGAACAGCCTGGGCACCCCTTGCTCCCACATCATGGTATATCTAGTTGTTCCCTAAAAGGTTTCTAACCAGTGTTTTGATCTAAATCTCCAGTTGTTTAACAGTTTTCAATAGACCTACAGCTGTGCATAGCTATTTTCAGAGGAAGTTAGGTTTTAAACAAACAATTCAGATCTCCCAGCTCTTGAAGTGGGCAGGTCCATTTGAAGAATGCCTCTCTGATGGCAGACAGACTGCACCCAATATTGTGCCAAGTCACTCTCCATTTGTAAATATTAGAATGTGTTGTAGTTACAGATATAGTAAAAGGAAGAAGGTTTAAATTATACAGCTGAGAAACACCAAAGGAAAATAAATGTAAAACAGCACATGATGTGTGTGCTGTAGGTCTCCAGTCTTGCTATTAGATAGTAAAGATTAGAAACACAAACTAAAAAGGTCACTCAGTTGCATGACTCTCATGTTTTCCTGAATGCCTATTTTTGCTTCACCTAAACCTGTGTAATCTTCTGCTTCTCTTTCCCTCCTATTTTCTGCTGTGAACGCGTTTTAAAAGGAAGGTTTAATCAGGAGACATGTGTAGACAGATTATTTGACGTAAGTTTCATAATACTAATTCTAAAGGACTAAAGATGGTGATCAGCAAAAGGCAGTGGAACAAAGTAATGAGGATGTCCACATAAAGCCAACTACTGAGCAAGGGATGTGATCTGTGTAGTTGTGCCTCACCTGCCTGGTGCTTATCCAGGGCATGGAGGAGTCCTTCAGTGGCACCAAAGAGAAATACTTGGTATGGAGGAGGGATGGGAAAGTCCTTTTGTTTGGCTAGAAAGTCAACTTGCCCTGCTGTGCTGTTGTGCAGTTTTCATTAAGAGGGAGGCAGTGGTACCAGAGGTGCAGGTCCCAGGGAGCTGCCACGCCTGGAACCTGCCCTCACAGGCCAAGTACAGTGAGTTTAAAACAGGCATGTTCTCCCATCTCTGAAATGTGACTTATTGATTCAAAAGCTTTTATGCATCTCTGCTGTTCTCAGGCAAGGATCTGACAGGAACTGTTCACCGAGCCCTAGGGAAAGGCACGGATGGAGACACAAACCAGGCTTTTCTGAAAGCAGTTTCTGAGTGTGAACTGCAAAACACTGCTGCTGCTCAGGATACCGAAGCTGCAACTGAATTAGCTACTATTATCTTCCCTTGGTGTCATGTACTCTTTCTGCTAAGTACTCCTGCTTAAAAAGTAACAGATCAAGGGGTGAAGAGAAAGCTTGTAAAACTATCCTGTCTTTTTTTTTCCTGTTTGTTTTTGGGTTTTGCAATAGTGACTTTTTCCCCGAAGATCTTTAAATCTAATGCTTGTATAAAAGGCACTTTCCAAGGCTTAACCGTGCTACTGACCTATGCTGGACGTGTTGCAAATTGGACATTGTCTTCTGTATACTAGGCTGCAGATTTCTAACTCTTTGCAGTGTTGACGCCTGCTCTCACAAAGAGAAGGAAATGAAGCAGAAAGATCCCACTGCGACAATTAGTGGCTCACAGAGAAGTATTGAAACAAATAATAAGTGGCTGAAACAATTCAAGGGAGGGAAACTCTAGCTTCCTACTCTACCACAATCTAATCTTCTTTCTCAGATTCTCTCTTTCCTTATCCCAATGGGGATTTTCACACACTTTCATTTCCACTGTTAGTGTGAAATGATTCTTTGTGACCTGCAAGCAGCAGTTTAGTCCCGCAGTGCTGTGCTACCCTCTCGTCTGTTGGCCAGTCTTATCATTTTATGCTGTACTCTCGACTGGATTTTTCAAGTAGCACTAATGTCTTGTTCCCAAGCTGCTGTATCACAAAGAATTTTAATGAAACCAATTGAAATAGATTCCTCCTCTTTCACTGAGGCAGCCGGCCAAAGAACTGGCTCATGGGCAGGGAAGTCTTTCAGCTTTGGAAGTAAAACCACCTCAGTTCCCCTTGTATCTCAAAGGGGAATCTTTGCTTGCTGGGTGAGTAGTGCTGGTGGCTACCCCTGCACTCACTGCAGAGCCGAGGTGTGACTGAATCACCACGTGCTGAACAGGTGATCAAGCAGGTTAATTCGTGTGGTTACACGTGGGTGTGGCACTGCTGAAAGGTTCAGTGGTGGGCTTGGAGTGGTGGGTTTAGAGCTGGGGTCGATGATCTTAGAGGTATTTTCCAACCTAATGACTCTATGATTCTGTGATCCCTGTCCTACTCAGATCTCTCTATGCTTGATGAGTTCATACCTCAAAAGCATTATTTTTTGCAGCATCTTCTGCTAACAAATTAAAGCTTTAAACAAGCATTTCCTTTACTTACATTGCAGTGAGTTACCGCAATTACATTTCATGTCCTATGTGATTTCATCTCCTATGTGAATGTTGGTTTCTTTCAAGCATTTATGTTTCGCTCTCCGTTTAAAAGATTTATGCCATTTCACTTTCCCCTTGATGTCCTTGATCTCTAAGAAAATAGCGGCCACTGGCCTGAATACATTGGGTGGTTTTTCATCAGGCAGCCACGTTTGTTAAGTGAGACCATGAACGGCCTCAGGTAACGTTGCAGTCCAAGGAGGGGACTGGTAACGCTGCAGTTGTTCAGAACAAACGGAGCGTCAGCTGCTCTGCTGTGCAGACACGGGGTGGGAAGGATTGCTCCTCGCCCCCTCAGCAGCGGGACAGCTTCCCCTGCACTGCTGGAAAAACACGATGCACGCTGCTCGGAGCAGCTCAGCAGCAGCAAGGGGAGGAGAAGACGCAGGGATAACAGACAGGACTCTGCCTTAGCTCTTAGGAGGGAGCAACCAGCCCAAAACTCAGATAGCAAGCACGAGGGAGGTCAGGGAAATCAGAGTAAAGGCAGGAAAAGAGACAGGGAGGGAAAACAGTGACGAGTTCCTTGGCTTTTCAAAAGGCCTCCTGGTGGTCTCTGCTTTAATGCACTCTTCTGATGCTGTCAGTGCCCCGTGAACAGCTTTGGCACCTCCAGGGTGGAGGCTAATGCTGTTCAGTTGCCCTTAATTTAGGACAAGTCTTCTTCCTCTGAAGGCTGCTAGAATTTGTAGCTAATATTCAGACTGGCACAGGTTAAGTAATCTTTCTTCGATATCAGGAGTTAGGAATTGTCTCAAGCAGAGAATTCCCACCGTGTAAACTAAGTACAATAATTAATTAATAATACCTTAGTACTTAGGTCTTTGCTCTTGAAAAGAACTCCTGTCTCTAGTCCACCTGGCTGCAGTTGTGTCTCTCCCTGCAGCAAACAGCAGCCATGCAATTGGCAGAGTAGGTGAAGCAGAACGTGTACTCTGCAGCAGAGATTAGAACTAAAATACTGTAACGTGCCAGAGCTAGTCTTGCTCACATGCTACCTGGCTTAGCAATTAGTCACTTATTTATGAACTTCATTAGATCATGGTCGGAGCAGCACAGCATTTACTTCCTGAGAGATTGTCTGCCACTGCCAAACAGGCTTCAGGTTAGGTTCTGAAGCACAGGTAAAGTTCTACCTGATACCAAACCACCTCATAACTCAGGAGGGACTGGCAGAATTATTTCTAGATTTCGTCTGTGGTTTCCAAACCTGGTTTCTTCCTACGAATGAGACCTCTTGGAGGTAGCATAGTTACCCTTCTCTTAGTGTTATAATGCAGCTTTTCTTTGCATGTGAGAAATCTTTAACACACAGCTGTGTACAGCTGTCTTTTTGCAACCAAGATCTGCCATGGTGCCTACAAGGCATCTGAAACTGCTTGGGAGTGCTGGGCTGTGACAGTTGCCTGGTGAACACACAGGAAAAAGTCAGTTTTCTGCAGCAGATCTTTTGCTTAGAGCCTGTATCTGTCCATGAACTTGGGAATGGAGAAGTGTTTTTTGTGCAATGAATAGCACAGTCAACACATCATCTTTTACTGTTTTGTCTGGGTTCAAGTGTAATGGAGCTCAAAATGTTGGCAAGAAAAAACAACCTGTTTAGCTGTGCTTTAAAATAAATATGTTCACCTGGTTGGGCCAGTTCCAGCATAATTATAATAATAATGTGGGTTTTTTAAAGCATAAAACTAAATGTTGCAATGAACTGTTGCCAGTGACTATCTGGTTCTAAGGTTTAGGGCTCGTGCTGGACACTTTATTGCTCTTTCCAGTGAAAATGCCCTTAGGGATCCTAGGTCCAGTACACTTAATATAAAGCAGGAACAGAGACACAATTCCAGGCTTTTCCCTCAGACGCTGACTCAAAAGTTACCAAGAGAAGATCCTCCTCTTAGTTGCTTATCGGTGGTGTGCTTTTCACAGTGCCAGTCTATCACTGTTACTGGCTCGGTTTCAAATCTCAGACTTTTAAGCAAACACTGTCAGGACCACTGATTATTTTCGAGTTGTCAGCATTGTTTCTGGAAGCAGATGGTCTTTCACCCAGCCAGTGAGTGGGGAGATGACAGTTGTCTCTCGCGTTTTCTCGTAGTATCTGAGGGCAGCAGTATGGGGTGCCTTCCTGCCTTCGTCTCAAAGAGAGAAGGGCTGGAAGAACCGAAACCTGCTGGAGTACACCGTACTCATCACCGCGCTCCGGCCGCGCCGAACGGCTGCGCTGGCGGAGCCCCGGCAGCGGCACCTGCCCGGCCGCTCCCGCAGAGGAGCGTGCGCGGCCAGCCCGGGGCAGCGCTCCGCTCCCCGACAGCCTCTGAGCGCCGCTCCCACGGGGAGCGCGGGGCCGGACGCGGGCGGGCACC